>CM076570.1:1312974327-1313111785 GCA_034641835.2 Pinus albicaulis
CATTTTGTTGAATTTAAGGCTCTTCGTTATCCTTGTAATAACTCTGTTGACAGTTTACAATAAGTTCCTTTGGTTGAATTAACTGTTCAACTGTATTGATGCAAATATCTTCTTTTCTGGCAGTAACTATGGTCTCTTTTGAATGCTTTGAGGCTGCAGGTGGCTTTTGGCAACTGAGAGGATTCAATTAGCCTCTGATGTGGCAGTGGAGACTTCTTGGATTGTTGAATTGCTTTGTCCTTCCCTAAAACACCTTTAATTTACTTGAATTCTGTGTTTTAGGTATGATTAGGCTTAATCTGTGTCTTACTGTCTTCATGATGTCTTTAACTGTGGATTAGGCTTTTGATTTACTGAATGTGTGCCTTAATCCTTCCAAACCATGCTAAAATCTTCAAACATGGGTTTCTGCTGTGAATTTATTCTTTGACACTGATACTCTTTGTTTGATTAATTTTTGTTGTGTCTTGTTGATGTGCAGGCGTACAAAGGGTTCTTATAATGGCGTCAGTGCTTATGAGGCATTGAATGAAACATGATTCGGAACCCTGCGGACAAATCTCTTTGATGAATAAAGGCCTGGAGGATCGTCACCTTCGACCTTCAATTTTCCTTTAAAACATTTGAAAAACCTTTAAAACCTACACAAATAAAGGAACATTAAGAAAATCCTGCATTTTTGGGTTTAGACTGCATTGGAGGCTGAGGTTAGATCACAGCCGTTGGATGAAAGCATCCAACGGCGAGGATTACTTTACCGAGTTTGAAAGGGAGGCAGTTGGATAAACGGTGCAAGAGATTAAGTCCGGGTCGTTGATCTGCAGAGATCAACGGTCGAGATCAATCGTGGATATATAATGCGGAGAGGGTAAAATTTATAATGAAATGGGGAAAATACAAAGAAAATGGGCAAAAAACCTTTGGCGGAGGGAAAAAGGATTAAAAATGAAATCGGGGTTTCGGAATAATTTTGGGTCGTTGGATGAGATCGGCCACAGAGATCAACGGCGGAGATTTACTTTAAAAGCCCCTTGGAGGATGGGTGGAGGGCGATGATTAAACTGGGATCGTTGATCTGCAAAGATCAATGGCGGAGATTAAACACGATGGAATGTAATACAAATGGGGTAAAGTGGTTTCAGCCATAGAAACCACTGTTTTCGAGTGATAAAAAGGAAGGAAGGAGGTTTTAACTTTTTTAACGCGATATGCGTTACTAGCTGACACGTGGCCTTTTAAAACCGCCCATATCACGTAACTTTGGAAAATTAACCTTCGGGTTTAAAAATCATGTGATATCGAGTCTTGGCCGTTAGATCTCAAACAAGTAGATCCAACGGTGGAGGTGAGAGTGCGATAAAACAAGTTGCGCGGGCGGAAGAAGGTGAGGCAGAGCCAAGGTGGTATTAATCTGGACCGTCAGATCATAGGAACGAACGGTGGAGATTTGATCTGGGGGAAGGTAGGACCCAAAGGAGTTGGGCCTATTGGGCTAAATCTGGACTGTTGGATTAGGGAATGAACGGCCCAAATTCAATCTTGGGACCAATGCAATAAAATATAAGGTGAGGGGTCGGCAGAGATCGGGTCATTTTGGGCCGTTGATCTGCAGAGATCAACGGCGGAGATCCACCGAAAACATTATACAACAGGGCTTGAGGAATAACAAAGGGAAATGAGGATTCATCTGGACTGTTGGATTTAGAAGAATGGACGGCCCAAATGCAATTGGAAGATTTCGATCGGCGGGGGCAAAGGGATCAAAGCGCCGATGCGATTAAACGAAGGTTGTTGATCTGAGGATCAAATTGACAGTTAGGAATGAATCAGAGGTCAAAAGGTAGAGGGATGGGCTTATGAACAGAGCGATTTGAGCCGTTGGATCTAGGCCTGGCGAGGAAGATCGATGGTTGGGAAGCCATCAGAAGGTTGCCAATCGGGAGGGGGTAATAAACTATTCAAATGCAACCCATGAAAAACTTCGATGCGAGATCCCGAAGACTGTTGATCGGCTTTAGATCAATGGTTGCGATTCACCTAACCAATGAACCGTCGGGACTCTTTGAAAACATAAGAGAATTGGATTTTTATTGAATACAAAGGAAAATTTGTATTCGGGAAGGGTTTATATAATGTTTAGCACCCGGTTGCGGGGCTCTTGGTTTTACAAAGGAAGCAAGGGATCGGGAGTTAGAAAGAAGAGGAGCCAATCGCATCGGGGGATTTTTGTAACAAAAGACATGTGCTTCACATGAACGCCTGATTGCGATAAGTGCCCAGGGCCTTAACGCTTGTTTCCAGCGCCAAGTCGCATGGTGGGGAAGTGGTTTTAGGGTTTAGCCAAAGGGGCTAAAGCCTTAGCACAAAAAAAGCTCATTTTTATGATTTTTTCAAGGTTTTCAAAGGATTTGAAAGCTTTCGATAAGGCAAAAAAGGAGTTTTAAACCTTATCAAAGGGGTTTTTATGAAGGGAAGAAGGGAAATAAGGGAAAATAGAGGAATTTCACGGGGAAACAAGGGATAAAATGAAGGTTAATTATGAGTGAAAGGAGGGGTAAAATGAGGGGAAAAAGTTGTTTTTGCAGCAGTCTTTTCTTCAGGAAAACAATAGTTTTCAGAATTGAGAGGGAAACAACAATGAAGATTAACTAAAGTATTAGTTATCTTCATAAAAACTTCAAGGATGATAGGTTCTCAAAGGGGAATTATCTCTTGGAGTTTTGAAGAACAAAATTAGCCACCTCTTGGTATAAAAAAATTTATAGGTGGCTAACAGTGGCTCCACTTGGGGAAGACAGCTGGTTCTTTTAGGTGTCTAGAACCTCAGCTACAAATCTGTGGCTTTTATTAAACCAGTGTCTTAATCCATTGGGCAACATCCTTTCTTTTTAATGATCTCTGCAGCAATTTGAAATAATGAAATTATATCAAAACAATCATGTCTACCTACCCATTCCTAATGATCCTAACATTTTTTCTTCTTTTTAGAGTGCATTTAGACTAGCAAACTCTCTTCAACAACATTTTATTCTTTTGAAAATCAAAAACTAATCTAAGTCTAATCTTATTCCTCCATGAACTCAGATTAAGCAGTTGAGTTCATAAGCTTCTCTACCTAACCACTGTCTGTCAGGATTAGACTGTCTGACAGACTTTCATTCTCTAAATTCGAAAACAGAAATTTAAAAGCAAACAAGCCAGGATTGAACAGTCTAACTTGTCGCTGATATATGGCATAAAAACAAGCTGCACATAGACTGTTATTTTGCAGAAAATTTAAAACAAAATATGAAGGCTTAAGATCTGAAAAAATTAAAACTTCCTTCACCATCTCTTCAGCTCTGATTTTGAATTTATTTGAGTTGTTTTTTCTCTCATACTGGTTCAAGTTTTGGGCTTGTTTGAACTAGTTTTCTTTCACTATCAAAGGTTCAGGTTTTGAGCACGTTTGAACCTTCTTTCTTCTAACCTAATCTATCTTAATGATAAGCCAAGATTATGTTGTTTGGCCGATCTATTCACTAACCTATCAGCAGAAAAATTTAAAACTAATTAGTCATGATTAGGCTGTATGACTAACTAGGAGTGTGTGTTTTTTATTTATTTTTAGGAGTGGAATTTGAGCTTGCACTCTTTCAAAATTTGTTTCTCTTTTTTGGTATGGGGTTGTACCTTTCTTGTTTTACAATCTGCCCTCTTTTATCTTTTCTATTGTTTTTTGTATTTTTATTTTTCTAACTTTGAATGCAATGTTCAGACTATGATATTTACAATGAAAAATAAAATGTTTTGAAACTCATGACTCTTGGCAGAAGTAATGCTTTAGCATCCTGCCATTGACAGGACCTCCATACAGATCTTCTCCATTCAATTCTTTCAATAAAAATGCATTGTGACCCCTCTCAGCATGGATAATATAGGGCCCTTTCCACAAGTTCTCAAACTTGCCATGTTTTCCCTTCTCTTCTCTTTTTGAATCCCATTTAAGAACAACATTTCCAACTTGGAAATTGTTTGCCTTAGTCCTCTTATCAAATAGATTCTTCATATTTTCTTGGACTAATTATGTTCTTTCATAGAATTCTTCTCTGGTCTGCTGTAAATGGATTGTTTGGTTGATTCTCCTCTGCATATCATTCTCTTCAATCTGCACTTCTTGAAGGAGTTTCATGACTGGAACTCCTAATAAAGTGGGAAAGACTGCATCCATGCCATAAACCAGCTAATAGGGGGACATATTTATTGATTTCTTTGTAGTTAATCTATCAGCCCATAAGGCATGAACCAGCTTACTGTGCCATGATTTTTTATTCCGCTCCAACAGCTTTTTGATTATATTGATGAGACTCTTATTGGAGGATTCAACTAATCCATTTCTTTGGGGATAGTAGGCAGTAGAGTGGCTCAAGGTGATGTGGTATTTGTAACAGAAATCAACCATTTTCTTATATTTAAAGGCAACATCATTATCTGATATAATTTTTTTGGGACAACCAAATCTGGATAGGATATTTGTTTCAAGGAACTTGATAATGACAGAGTCATTAGCATTTCTAAAGGGTATAGCTTCTATCCACTTGTTAAATAAGTCAGTGGCAGTGAGGATCCACTTATGTTGGGCTGATGAAGATGGGTGAATTTTCCCAATTAAGTATAAGCCCCATTGTTGAAAAGGTGCCTCAACAATGATAGGATGTAAAGGTAAGGGAAGGAGTTTTCTCTTGCCATAAAAAATTTGACACTTATGGCAAGACATGACTAACTTCTGTGTGTCTGGGAAAAGGGTGGGCCAATAGTGACCAGATCTAAGGATTTTGTTCGCTGTGGTCTTCAAGTAGAGGTGTCCTCCACATTCTCCTTCATGCAGCTCATGCATGATCTTTCCTACATCATTTTCAAGTAAAAATTTAAGAAAAATTCCAACAGCATTTTTCCAATATAATACCCCATCTAAGATGCAATAACTCAAAGCTTTTTGTTTCAAGAATATAGCTTTAGTTTTAGACAAAGAAGGAGGGGCATTCAAATATAAAATCACATAAATAATGTCAGCATACCAAGGAGAATTCAGAAATGTTTCTTTAATGAAAGGAGCAGTAGATTCTTCTATTTCTTCCAACACATATACCATATTCATGTCTAGTGCTTGGAAGTTAGACTCAACCATAAGTTTTGCTAATCCTTGCCCTTTAACTAGTTTGGTGGGCCTGATTTCTAAGTCATATTCAAGAATATTTGCAATCCATTTTCCCCTTTTACCATCAGGGTCTTGACTTAGAATGTCCTTAACAACAGTATGTGTAACAAAAGCAATTATGTGAGAGTGTAAAATATAGATTCTAAAGTCCTTTAATGCTTTCACTAATGTTAAGGCTTGCTTCTCCTTGATGTTATACTTGAGAGGAGCATCTCTTAAGGCCCTGCTAAAGAAGGATATCGGTTGTTCTTGCCCCAAATCATTCTTTTGAAGTAAAACTGCAGCTATTGTATGCTTAGATGCAAAAGAAAAGATATAAAAGTCTTTGGTGAAATCGGGACTAATCAAGACTGGTGTTTGAGTAAGAGTTTGTTTGACCAGTTCGAATGATTGTTTAGCTAATAAAGTCCATTTTACACCTACATATTTCTTAAGCATGTTTGTAATGTTTTTTAATAGCTCAGCAAGGTTGGGGATAAACCTTCTCAAAAAATTAATCTTTCCAATGAAAGATTGTAATTCTTTGAGGCTTCTTGGATGGCTGATCTGTAATATGCCATCTATCCTTGTAGGGTATATTTTGATTTCCTATTCTGAAATTATGTGACCAAGAAGTTTACCTTCTTGGAGACCAAAGAGTGTCTTCTTGGGATTCAGAGATAAGCCAAATTTCCTACACTTCTCAAAAACCTTTCTCAAGTGAATCAAATGTTCTTCATCATTTTTTGAGAAAACGGTTATGTCATCAAGGTAAATGATAATGAAATAGCCAATATCTTCAAAGAAGGCTATATCCATGGCCCTTTGGAAGGTGGCCCCCGCATTCATCAATTTGAAAGGCATTTTGACATACATAAAGGTGCCCCAAGGTGTAGTAAAAGTAGTTTTGATTTGATCACTTGGGAGCACTAACACCTGGTTGTAACCTGAGAACCCATCCAACAATGATATCCTTTTTGGCCCAACTACCCTTTGAAGTATATGGTCCATCTTGGGCAAGGGGTAGTTGTCTTTCAAAGAGGCTCTATTTAAATTTCTAAAGTCAATGCAGAGCCTGATTTCTCTAGTCTTTTTCCTAACATAAACTAAGTTTGATACCCACTCTGAATATCTAATTGGTACTATGATCCCAACATCATGCATCTTTTCGATTTCTGCCTTAACTAAAGGTAGTAAAACAGGGTTTATTCTCCTTAGTTTTTGTTTGAAAGGCTTCTGATTTTCCTTGAGAGGGATTTTGTGTTGAATGATGCTGGTATCATAAGATTTCAAGTCTTTGTACCCCCAAGCAAACACATCTCTGAATTCTTTGAACAACTCTATGTATTGCAATTTTATGTGAGCAGGGAGAGTGCTGGACAGTTTAATCATCTTGGGTTCTGCTAAGCTGCCTATGTTATGTTCTTCTACATCTGTTTCCACAGACTCCATTCTTAGTTCTTTGGCTACATCGTTAAAGTCGAAAAGGTGTTTTAAAGGTGTGAGACCTCTTCGAATTGTATCGCTTTTGCATTGTAAAACTTCCAAGACTTCCCAGTCTGCGTTTTCAATTAATTCTGCCTCAAAAGGATTCTCACAATGATTTATATCAGTAGAATGCGTTATTTCAACTTCTGGGATTTGTTCAATATACAAGCAGTTTTCTTTATGGCTGGTTTCTGATATTGGCACAACAAAATCGTTCTCTGATTTTAAGAAATCATCTATGTATTTGTCATAATCAAACACCTGCCAGTGATCCTTGTTATCAGGCACTAAAGGCCTGTGTTTTACCTTTACACTAAGTTGTTCATTTATCTCAGGTATTTGGCAGTTGCTGGCATTGAAAGCGAGTTCATTTGCTAGTTGATTTAGCGCTCTAGGAATGAAAATAAGTTCATACTTTTCAAAGGTTTTCAATAAATCAAGGGTAGCATTCCAATATTCCCTAAGCCTTGGATTTCTAACTGAGTATTCTCCTTTGATTTGTCTTATGATAAGTTCATAATCTCCTAAGATTGATATCTTTTGGGCTTCTAATTGTTTAAGCAATTGTAAGCCTAGGAGAAGTGCTTCATACTTAGCAATATTGTTCGTGCATGGGAAAACTAATTTATATGAAAAACTCTGATTTGTATTTTGAATCCACACACCTGCCCCTGCACTTGTTTTATTACAGGATCCATCAAATTTTATTGTCCAAAGTATATTTGCTTCATTTTCATTTTCTTGTTGCTGTTGATTGCCAATGTTTTGTATCTGATTTGAGGGAAGTTTTGATTGTTTTGGTAAACTGGTTGGATCTATGTTTTCCTTTTCTTGTTGAGTGATTTCATCTTCATTGTACAAGATAAAAGAATCTAAAATTGATTGAATAGAGTAGATTGGAGGGTTGTTTGGTTTATCTATGTTACTCACCATGTATTTCATGTGGGCTTCCCTGTATAATCTTCTGTTTTGGTTAAAAACAGGGATGGTGGCATAAGACATGTCCATTTGAAGGCTTCCCTGAAGTTTGGCTCCCCATGATCTTGATAAGAGCATGTCATACTTAGAGGGAATGTCAGCGACATCTATGTCCATTACTAGACTCTTAGCAGGGATTTGAGATAAGTTAACACATAAATCCTTTATTAAACCCAAACATTTGACTCTGCTTGAGTCAAAGGAATACAAATCTTTGTATGGTTTAGTAATTTCTAAGCCTAAGCTTTCCATTACTACCTTGGGCATTAGATTGTGTGAAGCTCCAGAATCTAACATGGAATTGTGTAAAATTTTCTCATGTATGTTCAAACTAACATAGAAGGGAGGGACAACCCCTTCTTGGTATTTTCCTTCAACTTCTGGACCAAACAACAACTCAGGCTTGTCATCTTTCAAGTTTAAGGTATCAGTATCACTTCCTAAGTTCAAAGCTTTTAAAACTTGGTTTTTGTACACTTCGTGGGTTACTAATTCAGCTAGGGGGATGGTAATTTTTATCTTTGCAATCTCTCCCTCAAGGCTGAAAGGAACAATTGACTTGTTCATATTTACATCTGTCTTTTCAATTGAATTCCTTTCAAAAAAATTGATTTGTTGAACCTTGTTTGGACTGGTAATTGGGATAGTTTTATTAGGACCACTAGCTAAAGTGCTAGGGGTACTATGTTCAACATTTGGCTGGCTATTTTTCTCTTTGTTTAAATCTGGTTTTTTAGCCAAAATGATAGGTTTTTCTGCTGTCTTCTTAGACTGAATTTCTGCGTTTTTCTTGACAGCAGTGCTAGTGTTCTTATCTTTTGAATTGTTTACGTTCCCTTTGCTCCTAAGATCATATTGTTTGTGTACCTCCATGATTGCATTTTCAAACCCCAATCTATAGTCATCAGAATCTTCATAGGTGTTTGTATTTTGATCAGAGAAGAAACCTTGTTCTTCTTCAGTGAGGAAAACATCATCCCCACTGTCTGATCCATTCAAATTCACATGACCTTCTCCCAACCTTTCAATCTCCCTATCTTCCTCATATTGATCTACATAGTTTTGTTGAAAGGAAGGTCTAATCTGTTGGTCGTTTTCCTTTTGCTTGTCTTGATTGTTTTCTCTTCTATAATTCTGATTTCTATTTCTATTTTGGTTGTTTTAAGGTTCTCTTGGTGGCACTCTATCATTCAAATTGATCTTTTCAAGCATCCTCTCCATTACCTTCACTAGGTTATCAATTTTTGTGTCAGAAGCCGAGGTTGAGGGTGCAATGTCATCTTTATAAGTTACCCTCTTCTCTGCTCTTAACCTATTTCTCTTCTCAATTATGTTTGCTTCAACGCTCACAGCTCCTTTCTGCATGTCTTCTAGTGTTAAGTAATCTCTCTCCCTTAGCTGATAGGCCATTTTAGCATCAAATCCCTCAGGATATCTTACTAAGGCCATGCCTTGGGGAGGTTTCATGTGAGGTGGAAGAGCATTATAAACGCTATTGAACCTAGTGGAGTAGTCAGGGACACTCTCCCCTTGATTTCTTTTAAGGCTGCTATATTCTGCTAGTATTTGGAGAGGGTTCTTTTTGGTTTCCCACTTGTTGATGAATGTTTGATGCAAATCAGGAGATCATTGATGCTATTAGGAGGTAGGTTTTTGAACCATTTCTTTACATCTCCTCCCAAACTTTGGGAAAAAATCCTCATCTTAATGGTTTCCTCCTCTATTTCCATGTAATCAAATGCATCTTCCATCCTATCTACATGATGTTGAGCTATTATAGACTCTTTTGCAGTGAAATGAGGAATTTTTGATTGATAATCATTTGGTAAGGGAAGCAGAGGTTGTGGTAACACTAATGGGGCATACCATGTTGCCATAGCTAGAAAGAAAGGTGGATTTACAAGAGTGAAAGTGGGCTGAAAAGGAGTGTTTTGCACAATGGTAATATGGATTGGAGTGGAAGAAACACTTGGGCCAGAAAACTGGTTTTGAGCAGTTTTGTTATGGAAAAGGATAAAGTGATGAAGAAGCTGGGAATCAGGAGGAGTGGAAGGTGAGGCTTCTCTACTAAAACTTTGTTGCAAATCTGCAATGTCAAGATCAGTTTGGTTTAAATCACCTTGAGATCTAGTTCTAAAGATGTTATTTGTACGATGTAAATCAAAGTCTGAATCCTCTAAGACAACAAGGTTTTTAGGGACAGATTTTGTTCTTAAGAGGCTCCTATTAGCAGCTGATTTTCTAGACTTAGAAGTTTGCCACATAATTTTCTCTGGATTGTCAACTATTAAAGGAGGATTTGGGTCTGGATGAGATTTAGTGTTGATCCTATGTTAAGCCAGCTTGTTTTTCAAAAAGTGAGAGAGGTTAAAGTTTTTAGAGACTGTTTTTGAATGTTTTACCTCTCACAATGTCTTATCTAGTATGGGACTAAGCTTCTAAATTTCTTCAAGGCTGGTTAACACAGTCCTAAAGAAATTTGGAGATCTAGATGAGTACTAGGCCTACTGGGGTTAGTGGAGTTGCCAGGTGGAAACTATTTAGCTTCTATGAAGGTAAAATATTGGATGGTTTCACCACAATGTTTATTATGAAGCCAAACTGAAATATTTTTGGGTTTTTCTTAGTTTTTAGTCCTATGGGTTATGAGAGTGTCCTAAATCTGATTTACCACTTAGCTAAGGTGTCAAAACATACAGAGTTCACTCTTATGGCTTGGTAACTGATTCCTTCAAGGTTTGATAAGGTTCTATGAGAATCCTAAGGGTTACTTAGTTTGTCACTGATTCAAATAAGTCCTATCATGATTACCATTTTTGTTAGGTAGTGCTTGAAGAAGGCTACTTATGTTATACTGGATAGTCAGTGTTTTGTTTTAAAGATTTTACTCAGTGTCCCACCGTGATCGCCATTATGTTGGAGTCTCGTGTTTTGATAGTTTGGCAAATCAAAAGACAAGGCAACATCAGAACCAAGCTTTAGAGTTACAGGATCTAGTCCTCCTGTTCTCAGAAAGGGATCTCTCAAATTATTTGTTTTTGCAAAGGTTTATCTTGTGTGCTTTGGGTATTGGTTTTAGACTAGTTATTAAGAGCAAGTGTTTGTTTGTTTGTTTGATTGGTTGAGGGACATAGCAGAACATGAAAGTTCTAGGAAAGATATGTAGAAAGGAGAAACATCTGATTCATTGGGCAATGGAGTCAAGAAGAAATCATAACACACTCATCAATGGATATGGGATATCAGAGGGCAAATCTAACTTGGCCATAGGATCCTTTGGTTTTTGGAATGAGATGGACATCAATGATTTGAAAAGAGAAATTGAATTCTCCACAAAGGGAACTTGAAAACATAACTTGAACAATAAAGAATTATTTGATAGACAAGACTAACCATAAATTCTACAAACATTCTTTAAGCAAATAATGACTTCAAGACAACTTTAAAAATGAAATCTAAGATTCGGGGAACACCCTATTTCCTCAAAGATTTTATTTCAAATGACTTAGAAAACATAAAAGATTCACTGATAATTGCAGTCATAGAAGAGGGAACACCTAACACATCTATGATCACAACTATAAAGACCTTTAAGACAATTGTTTAAGCAAGGACAAAGGGCATGATCAAAACAGACCACCTTGGCTTACTATAAACAAAGATACCTCAAAGGGAGACTTCAATAACAGCCTTTAAGTGGCAGCAGACAAGCAGGGATAACCATAAATCATGCTGAAACCAACAATTCGAACTATTAGAGAAATAAAAAAGCATGAGGACTAAAGAGAGAGATTAAAGACTCTAAAATACCTCAGCAGAAGAAAACATAAAACAATGAAGGATAAATAGGTCTAAGGTGCTTCCAGGAGTCATTTCTTAGCCTAAAACTTTCATCCTACTGTAGTAAGAAATTATGGAACAAAATGAAAACAGGAGAAAACATTAAATAGTTCATAATACTTCACCAACAGCCAAGCTCATGGATCCAATGATAGAGCCTTCTCAAGAACAAGCATGCAACAACATCATCAGGGCTTCCAAGACTTCAATTTATTCTTCAACTTCAACAGACTATGTAGTATTTCAGAGAGTTTCAATATTACAACTAGTGATCAACCAACCTATATCTCATCTTCTTCAGAAGTATTTATAGAAGAAATAAGGAGGTGGGATGGGATAAAATATCTTCTAAGTTCAATTAATACAGTTTAATGTTTCTCGACCTTTGAGGGGCTCAATGGAGAAACTCTCTGATATTTCCTCTGTATTAATTGGTTTACATTAATTATTAAGCTTGCTGGGAACATTTTGTTGACTTTAAGGCTCTTCATTATCCTTGTAATAACTATGTTGACAGTTTACAATAAGTTCCTTTGGTTGAATTAACTGTTCAACTGTATTGATGAAAATATCTTCTTTTACGGCAGTAATTATGGTATCTTTTGAATGCTTTGAGGCTGCAGGTGGCTTTTGGAAGCTGAGAGGATTCAATTAGCCTCTGATGTGGCAGTGGATGCTTCTCAGATTGTTGAATTACTTTGTACTTCCCTAAAACACCTTTAATTTACTTGAATTCTGTGTTTTAGGTCTGATTAGGCTTAATTTGTGTCTTCCGGTCTTCGTGATGTCTTTAACTGTGGATTAGGCTTTTGATTTACTGAATGTGTACCTTAATCCTTCCAAACCATGCTAAAATCTTCAAACATGGGTTTCTGCTGTGAATTTATTCTTTGACACTGATACTCTTTGTTTGATTAATTTTTGTTGTGTCTTGTTGATGTGCAGGCATATAGAGGGTTCTTATAATGGCATCAGTGCTTATGAGGCACTGAATGAAACATGATTAAGAACCCTGCAGAAAAATCTCTTTGATGAATAAAGGCTTGGAGGATCGTCACCCTTGACCTTCAATTTTCCTTTAAAACATTTGAAAAACCTACAAATAAAGGAATATTAAGAAAATCCTGCATTTTTGGGTTTAGACTGCGTTGGAGGCTGAGGTTAGATCGAAGCCGTTGGATGAAAGCATCCAACGACGAGGATTACTTTGTCGAGGTCGAAAGGGAGGCGGTTGGATAAACGGTGCAAGAGATTAAGTCCGGGCCGTTGATTTGCAGATATCAACGATCATGATCAATCGTGGATATATAATGCGGAGAGGGTCAAATTTATAATGAAATGGGGAAAATACAAAGAAAATGGGCAAAAAACCTTTGGCGGAGGGAAAAAGGATTAAAAATGAAATCGGGGTTTCAGAATAATTCTGGGCCGTCGGATGAGATCGGCCACAGAGATCAACGACGGAGATTTACTTTAAAATCCCCTTGGAGGATGGGTGGAGGGCGATGATTAAACTGGGATCGTTGATCTGCAGAGATCAACGATGGAGATTAAACACGATGGAATGAAATACAAATGGGGTGAAGTGGTTTCGGCCATAGAAACCATTGTTTTCGCGTGATAAAAAGGAAGGAAGGCGGTTTTAACTTTTTGAACGCGATATGTGTTACTCGCCGACACGTGGCCTTTTAAAACCGCCCATATCGTGTAACTTTGGAAAATTAACCTTTGGGCCTAAAAATCACGCGATATGGAGTCTTGGCCATTAGATCTCAAACGGGTAGATCCAACGGTGGAGGTGAGAGCGCGATAAAACAAGTTGCACGGGCGGAAGAAGGTGGGGCAGAGCCAAGGTGGTATTGTTCTGGACCGTCAGATCATAGGAACGAACAGTGGAGATTTGATCTGGGGGAAGGTAGGAACCAAAGGAGTTGGGCCTATCGCGCTGAATCTGGACCGTTGGATCAGGGAATGAATGGCCCAGATTCAATCTTGGGACCAATGCAATAAAATATGAGGTGAGGGGTCGGCGGAGATCGGGTCATTGTGGGTCGTTGATCTACAAAGATCAACGACGGAGATCCACTGAAAATATTATAGAGTGGGGCTTGAGGAATAACAAAGGGAAATGAGGATTCATCTAGACCGTCAGATTTAGAAGAATGGACGACCCAGATGCAATCGAAAGATTGCGATCGGTGGGGGCAAAGGGATCAAAGTGCCGATGCGATTGAACGAGGGTCGTTGATCTGAGGATCAGATCGACGGTTAGGAATGAATCAGAGGTCAAAAGGTGGAGGGGTGGGCTTATGAACAGAGCGATGTGAGCCATCGAATCTAGGCCTGGCGGGGAAGATCGACAGTTGGGAAACCATCGGAAAGTCGCCAATCGAGAGGGGGTAATAAACTATTCAAATGCAACCCATGAAAAAATCTGATGCGAGATCCCGAAGACCGTTGATCGGCTTTATATCAATGGTTGGGATTTGCCTAACCAATGAACCGTCGAGACTCTTTGAAAACATAAGAGAATCAGATTTTTATTGAATAAAAAGGAAAATTTGTATTCGGGAAGGGTTTTATATAATGTTTAGCGCCCGATTGCGGGGCTCTTGGTTTTACAAAGGAAGCAAGGGATCGAGAGTTAGAAAGAAGAGGAGCCAATCACATCGGGGGATTTTTGTAACAAAAGACATGCGCTTCACATGAACGCCCGATTGCGATAAGTGCCTAGGGACTTAACGCTTGGTTCTAGTGCCAAGTCGCATGGTGGGGAAGTGGTTTTAGGGTTTAGCCAAAGGGGCTAAAGCCTTAGCACAAAAAAGGCTCATTTTTATGATTTTTTCAAGGTTTTCAAAGGATTTGAAAGCTTCCGATAAGGCAAAAAAGGAATTTTAAACCTTATCAAAGGGGTTTTTATGAAGGGAAGAAGGGAAATAAGGGAAAATAGAGGAATTTCACAGGGAAATAGGGGATAAAATGGAGGTTAATTATGAGTGAAAGGAGGGGTAAAATGAGGGGAAAAAGGAGTTTTTGCAGTAGTCTTTTCTTCAAGAAAACAACATTTTTCAGAATTGAGAGGGAAACAACAGTGAAGATTAACTAAAGTATTAGTTATCTTCATAAAAACTTCAAGGATGATAGGTTCTTAAAGGGGAATTATCTCTTGGAGTTTTGAAGAACAAAATTAGCCACCTCTTGGTATAACAAAATTTATAGGTGGCTAACACCCTATGCATTTTCCCTAATGCACATCCATCATAATCTAACTGAACACTATGAAAGCAAGGAGTCCATCGACCATACCTTTTCTTTGAAGTAGCATGAGGTCTTGTAAATTAAGGTGACCGAATCTCTGATGCCGCAGATTTTCACTGTCAATCATGTTGAAACCGCAGCTTGGTGTGGCATGCTCTTAACATTCAATCTCGTATTGTGCTCCCACACATACTCCCGATGCAACTGGGTTCCATCTTCGTTGTCCTTTATGACACATAATGTCTTGAAGAATTCAACTTGCGTATCCCGATCGCTATCATTGATACAAAGATTAAGTTCTCTTAATCCCGAGCACATACATCACATTCTTAATATGTATGATGTTACCGCTAGGCAACATTACCGAATATCACCTTACCCTTTGATCTCATAGCCTATGTCATTTCCTGCATAAACTTTAGATCCGCAAGAGCTTTCTTCAAAAACTCAAACCAATTTCTCTTACTCGTCATCCGTGAGGATGCACCAGAATCAACATACCATATGTCATCCTCATCCTCCTCGGTTAAAGAGCACAATCATCTACAAACAAGCCGAAGATCATGACCGTGACCTTCATCAAGAAATATCATGTGTGCTTACTTTTTCTTTTCCCGTCTCATCTATCCTGGCTTCTTGCAGCGTAACTTAGCTTGATGACCATTTTTCCCACAAGAAGCATTTAATGCTGTGAAAATTATTTGCAGTATACCTCTAAATGGTCTCTTTGAAAAGTGTTTCTCGCTTTTCCGTTGATGTTATTGTTGTTTCCCTTTGTACGGCTTTATTTTCGCCATCGCCGCAAGATCAGAACTCGCCGCTCTTTCTTCTTTAATAAAATTCTTGTCAATTCTTCAAATGTGGGCTTTATCTTCGTGCTTCTCCAAGCTTGTGATGAAAATCCGATATTCGTCCTTCAATCCATTCAACGTGATTGTGACTAGATCGATTCCACACGACCTTCTCCCCCGATGTTCCCCAATCGTCCTTCGTGTCTTTAATCCCTTGCGTGGAATCCAACAATGGATTCATTTTCTTCCATCCTTTCATCGAAAACTACTTGCCCTTGAGTGACAAGATGCGATTTGTGTTTTGTGTCCGGTATGAGTTCTCGAGCATCGTCTAGATCCTTCGTGGACAATTTGCCATCTCCGATGTGTGGGATAACATTAGTTCTCTTCGCGTACATCTTCGTAAGACTTTGCCTTGTTCTCCCTTTTATCCTAGTATTGTATAAGTGTGGTTGTCCTCGTTACAATATTCGTTTCTTCTCACCACCGCCGACAACCGACCATGCATTTTCTCCTTCGAGAAGTGTTCATAGGCCCAAATTTCCAATTGGTGTAATCGGGACCCATCGAGTTTGCTAGACTCGTTGGAGATAT
Organism: Pinus albicaulis; assembly: GCA_034641835.2. Taxonomy (NCBI): domain Eukaryota; kingdom Viridiplantae; phylum Streptophyta; class Pinopsida; order Pinales; family Pinaceae; genus Pinus; species Pinus albicaulis. The sequence continues at coordinate 1,312,990,453 of CM076570.1, forward strand.
GTGTCTCAGAATTATTCATATTGATTGATCGGATTAATGATCCTCCGATTAATTCTAACCAATTGAATAATTACAAGCGTCCAATAAAAATTCAATATACTCTCGTAAAACTAATCATAGATCCGCCACCGATCCGACACGATTCTATGATCGCAACTTAGATCCACCACCGATCCGAAGAGTTGTTGTGTTCGTGACTCGCATCCACCACAAACGGCAATTCCCATGTCCACAACGCCAAGAAATGTGTTTGCGACTTAGATCCACCATAAACGGGAAAATCCCATGCGTACAATCGGCGAAGAAATGTGTCTCTGCGACTCGTATCCACCACAAATGGGAAAATCCCATGTCCGAGAATCATTAAAAGGAGGTCAACGCCTTTTTGAACCCAAAAACCGCGTAATGAAAATCGTTGTAAGTGACTCGTAAATCAGCGGTACAACTTACCGTAGCCGATCACGCCTAATGCGACCGCAGGCTAGAAAATGCGCCGACCCCTCGCGCCGTATTAAAAAAATAAAAATAATAATAATAATAATAAAATTAAAAAATAAATAAATAAATAAAATAAAATATTGAGACCTTGTAAGTGAGGTGTTTAATCGCAATCCACCTCCACCTCGTGAGTGCTGAAGCTCCCGTGTGAACCGTAGCCACGAAGGCTATGTAGTCATGAAGGCTCGTAGCCGCAAGGGCTCGTAGTCGCTAGGCTTTAAAGGAAATCAGCCACCCCAAGATGAGCTCGATACCATGATAAAAACCGAATTGAATAGAAAAGACAAATAAAAGGTGAGTATTGCACCGGAGATCGCACACAAATGGAGAGTACACTCTACATTCATTAATCAAATGATACAACTATAAGTACATCACAAAGTAGTAAACAAACTCATATATCCTAAGAACTAATCCTAACTTAAGAAGCTACGTTACAACAATGTAAACATTTTTCCATTAATATAAAATAATATTAATTATTTTCAACCTTTGGGAATTAAACTATCCAAGTGAAATCAAAGTTGATAACATCCCACTATCACATTGTATCTCAAGTTCAAATCATATGGAATGTGGCCGAAAATGGAATGTATTTGGGAAATTAAACTATCCCAAGTGGAATCACCGATACCATCCCATTTCCACATTGTATCTCAGTTTCAAATCTTATGGAGAGGAGTCAAAGAATAGAATGTATTTTGGAAATTAAACTATCCAAGTAGAATAAGCAGTAACTTCACTATCACGTCCGTTCGATGGTTCTTCTCTTCCAATTATATTCTTTTTCCATCTAATAAATAAACTATGTACACTAAACTTAATTATCTTTCCAAAAAAAAAAAATTGATTGAATCTAACTCGTTCTAATTTTTGAAAATTTTAATTAAAATCTAGAAACAATTTTTAATTAAATAATAATTTTTAATTATTTAAAAATGTTCAATAATTTAAAAATAAATTAAAATAATTAAATCTGAAAAATTCACTGATCAAATTATTATCACCAATTTCAATCTTTAAAAATCTTCAAATGTAACACAAAAGAATAAGTTTATCAATTACTTTGATAGACTTTCCCGTAGAAAACCAAGTGAAACCATCCCATTGAAAAACCCCTTCTACAATTTTTTTCGTAAGAAAAATCGATTATATTGAAAATATAAATAGTACATGATCAATAAAACTCTATACTACCGAGAGGTAAATAGAGAACGAAATAATGCCGTGACATATGTAGCTCAATATGAATGGTAAGAAACATGTGAGCTAATAACCCCGCAGCCCCATCTTGGCCATGATACGTATCGTCCTTGACTATGAACCTGATAAGCTAGGCAATGATTAGTGGAAAATATGAACAACTAATACTAATGAGACAAGATCATATATACAAATTAATCTATTATGAAGAGAGTTTCACATCAAGGGATAGATCTTTGTGATTGCGTCTTCATAGAGAAAGGTGAATAAGAAACTCCGCCCGCTTGGGATAAAGTTGTGGAGTTCAACGATAAGAAATCCCCCGCACTTTGAGACAAGACCCGAGCATTCCACTCAACAAGATCCGCAACGATCTAAATTCCGCGACCAAAAAACTCCCGAAAGTGATAAATGTGCTCGCATGATCAAATTGATAACCAACAGGAAGATTATAAACCGAGAGATCTTCGGGAGGAAAATAGTGAGAACCGTTAGATCCGACTCGCTTGTATAATTGACCAGGCTCGCTTGAATGACGAACTATAATCATGTGCCGGGGCGAGGCAAATACCAGATCTCGCAAATGCGCAAAAGACGAGCCTTTTAGGCCGCAAAAATCAAGCTATGATGAAGCCGAAAACCAAACTCGTGAGCCGAATTATAACATATGATAATAATTGAAATACAAAAAAAAAAAAACAAAGCCCAATCGAGAGTGATCTAGAACTGTAATTCATGGACAGAACCGAACAAATTTCACCGCCGCCCCAATATCGTAGAATTCGACCGTCATGGATCCATATTCTACCAAGACCCATTTTGGATGTACGATAAGCTCTAGTATTGATCTCACTAATACATGGAGGATATCAAAGGCATCCCAATCTTTCCATAGCCGGCGAATCCCATCCATTCAACGTCGTAAATATGGAGACATCATTTGGAACCGATTTGTCACCCATCCTATGATCAATTTAGAGTCCCCATATACAATCGACTTGTCACCCATCCTATGATCAATTTAGAGTCCCCATATATACTTCCTCGAATCAACTGAATCACAGCGAAGAAGAGACCTCTCCGTAAAGACATGATTTCAGCCTTGTTGTTGGACCCCAGACCCTGTTCCAAAAAATATGATATTGATCCAAATTTTGCACTTTGATCCAGCCTTCGGCTTAATTATACAACTTGATTTTTCTTATTCATATTATACAACCTGAAATTTATCATTCCCATTATCATGTTCAACGGCAGATTGATAAATATAATATACTCTAAAACAGACACATCCCAATGTATTTTCATTCAACCAAATATAACTTCATTCTGAAAACTGCGTAGCTCAACTGCTCCATCATAATGAAATCTGAAATCTCTAATGAGTCACATTGATTTATGCGGGCCATGTGAAAGGTACGAATCCCGTCGGGCTCATCTTATTTCATCGACCGGTCATGTCAAAGGCACGTCTTATCGTTTTGATTGTATCCATCTCCGTCTCTTTGTTATAATGCGTGTCGAGCTGGAAACCATGTGGCAGGGTTTTTCTCCCCACACAAATCCAAGATCTGATCTTCTCTCTCATTCATTTTTCATTTAACGCATCGACCATAGATACAATGGAGGCATCTTCGTTATCCCAAATTTTTTCTGAAACTGAAATTGTATCTATTGCGTCGACAACAGATGCAATGGCAGCATATTCTTCAATATCCCAAAGTCTTCAAACTCAGACTCAGATTTCTCATGCCTCCGCCTCCGCCTCCGCCTCCGCCTCCTCCTCCTCCACGACCAGCGACTACGGCTACGATGTGTTCATAAACCATCGTGGCCCAGATGTCAAGAAGACCTTGCCAGTCATCTCTACCATCGGCTTGTTTTACATGGATTCCGAGTTTTTCTGGACAAGCAAGAGCTGCAAGAAGGAGAAAACTTAAGCTCTCAAATAAAAGCGCCATTGCTGGCCGCCTCCGTTCATGTAGCCATTTTCTCGCACATATGCGGCATCAAATTGGTGTTTAAATGAACTCCTCTATATGTTGGCATCGGGTCTCCTATTATCCCCGTCTTCTATGATGTGAAGCCGGATGAGCTTCGATGGACGCAGAACAAAAATAGAGTGTATGGTCAAGCCCTGCACAACCTCCAAACGAAGGTGAATTACGATTCTCAAACCTGGCGAAGAAAACCGCGATACGACTTCATCACTGTTGGAAAATGGAGAGAAGTTTCTCTTGTTGCAGACCTAAGCGGTTTCGAGCTGAGGTACGTAAGGTAAGAACTCAATTCTCTCCCTCTAAAGAGATATCTATTGATGCTTCTCATTTCGTGTTTTAGCTGTTAACTGGTACAATAACATAAAATGAAAATGTCATGTAAACTAATATTCAAATTTCTCCTTCTATAGGATCTTCCCTTTCTGTATGATCATCTTAAAAGTAAGTATTTGACAAATAGGCGTCTGTTATCGTCCTTCTGAGCAGAGGAACTAACAAGGTTTGTGGGAGTTTGACCTTTGTGAGAAAAGTTATACCACCAAATTAGGTTTAGAGTTTGCCCAGAAAAGTTATAATTCCAATTTGATTGGGATATATGTCTGTTTTCAAAAGTTTTGTTTATTTTAAAACGGTTGTTTATAAAATAGATTTAAAAATTATTTTTTTATTAAAAGAGTAAATTAAAAATAAATTTTTATCTCATTTATAAAAAATTATTAAAAAATATTGTCTACTAAGTAGATAAGTTTATTTTACAGTCTAGAGATGTGTCATTCTGTACATTTTAATATGAGACTTGGGTCCTTTAAAATAAAAATAGATATTTTTTAAATAAAAATTTAATGTTTGTTTAAAAAAAAGAATAATGAAAAAGATGTGGTTAAAACATTTTATTTTTACTGATTTTTAGTTTTAAAAGATATAAAGCCATTGAAAGAAACAAAACTTTATGGTTATAACATTTCAATGAGATATAAAGCCATTGAATTCACTGCATTTTTATTCTATTTTTTTTATACATTTTGTATAATATCTATTAAAAATTGGCTAGAATTGCAAATTTAACCTGTTTAATCTATAGAATTCAAGCGACTAATTTTTTTTTTCAAAATATTAAAATCCATTTATTTATTGAAAACTGTAACTCCATTTGAATAACAATCTATTTGACTAAGAAACCAAATATCACTCTTTTCTAAAATTTTGCATTTCCACACGACAACAACAAACAAAAAAATCCTCTTAATCTTTACTAAATCTACAATTAAATAGATTTATACTAATTTATTAAAACCATCGAAATTTTATAATACACATCAATACAAATTCAGTATCACATAATATGTTAATCAAATTGCAGTGATTTGGGTTGATTTGAAAATCGCAAGAGACATGTTACATATTGAATTGCGAACGATTTTAGTCGATTTGAAGATTCCATGATACTTTTTATTACAATTTACATATCAGCTTTGGGATTGCATATTCAAATCCTTAAGATTTTATCATAAAAAATTCAGATTTAGCCGCTTGAAAAGCATCTAGTGAGGTATCGAATAAACCATGGCACTTATCAAACACATTTTATGCAGTGGTGATAGTCTATTTAATTTATTTTGTTGCAGGCTAACTAGGGACGAGGGGGAGCTACTAGAGAAGGTCGTTCAACGCCTGTTGAAAAAGTAAAGAAGGCGGTTCAGTGTGGCAGAATATCCAACCGGTTTAGAGGAAAAGCTGAAAGAATTTGAAAAATATATTCATTGCAACACCAGCAACAAAGTGGAAAACCGCAGGTCGTTGGTGACGGGCATGGGTGGAATCGGCAAGACAATTGCTGGCCTAAGAACTCTTCGATAGGGAGAGTTCAAATTACCGGAGATCCTATTTTTATCCGATGTCAGAGAAAATGCAGGTAAAAGCTCTTGCAACTTCATTGCAAAGGAACTTTTGAAGGGATTGACTCAAATCGATCGTGAAATAGAGAGCGTTAATGAAGGTAAAGAGATGCTAAAAGGGTATCTGTCATCTTCTAGCGCATTAATAATTTTAGACGATGTATATCATAATAGTCAGCTTGATGCACTTTTACGCCCAGTTCAAACTGTTCTTGGATCAGATAGTTTAATATTAATTACATCTCGGGACACAGATGCTCACATGTTCAGGAGTGAAAGAGTCATCAATTTATAAGTTAACCGGACTCAATGCAGTCCACTCCAGGGAGCTCTTCTGCTTGCATGCCTTTAGCCAATCTGATCCACTCCCAGGGTTTGAACATTCAGTAGCTAAGTTATTAAAAGTATGTGATGGATTGCCCTTATCACTGAAAGTGTTTGGGGCACGTTTTGTGGAAAAAATGACAAGTCTTATTGGCAAGACCAATTGGATAGACTTCAACAAATACATGTTCCAGCTTGAGATACAACATAGCCTTAGAATTAGTTATGATTCTCTTAATCAACAGGAACAGGAGATGTTCTTAGATATTGCTTGTTTTTTAATAGGAGAAAACAGTGGGATATGGCCATCAGAATTTGGGATGAATCTGGCTGAAAGGATTGTCAGGGTTTCAAAATTTGCAAAAGAAGTGTCTTGTGGAGGTGAACAGTGAAAATGACATACATATGCATGATCACCTCATAGACTTAGGAAATGTATTGCAGAGGCTTCAAGTTCGCTGCGCCGTCTTTGGCATCGGGCAGAGAACATTGATGATTTGTTGCACAGCAATCAATTGTAAGGGCACTGGACCTTTTAAAAATGGAGTTATGTTATTGTGATTTTTTGGATTTGTATTAGAATTTGGTGGAAAATGAGGTGAAATTTTGATTTTGTGTTATTTAAACTGGTTTTTTTCATTGTATATGGATTTAGCAGTCTGAAAAACCGAGCACTTTGATTGTGTAAGATTACCATTAAACTTGTAATTTCAATAAATACATTAGAAAACTTCCAAAAAAATCGCACGAAAAACAACCTAAAAATTATTTGAAATGTGTAATTTTATTTTATTTTATGTCTTTCCTCGTTTTTGAAGAATGAACAGGTAACAAGCGAAGTGCGGGGAATTAGGATGCTTCCTAATGGTTCGGAACATGTATTGTTGCGGTCGGGTATGCCATTATACAAAAGGAGTCGTCATGTTCAGGAACTGCCTGGTGAAGCTCTTGTACAATACACCATTTCATGGCGTTGGTATGAGGAGGTTACAATTTCTTGATATTGAAGGTGGACACTTGAAAAGCGTATTGGAGAGGGTGCACTCACCAAATCTCATATGGCTCCGCTGGCGTGGTTGTCCAGACTCTTCCCTGCCTCCTGGATTCCAATGAAGGCAATGAAGGACTTGAGGGTTTACAAGTGAGGGGCAGAACATTGGAAACATTGTGGCATGGCAAATCACAGGTAAGAGAATTTCTGCTGAGTCAAAGTTTGGCATTTTGGAGGTCGTAGTTTATAATAGGTTTTTAGAGTTTTTGGTTAGAATTAGGTGAAATTTTGTTGGTTTAAAATGGATTTTTTTTAATGTTAAAAATAGATTTTTGTTGACCTATATTCAGTACTCTGAACATTAAAACTATTGAAAATTCACAACTTTGTGATACCCACAAATCTATTAAAACAATAAGATTGTAAAAACCAAAAAAAATATACCAGAAAACTCTAAACCCTCAAAACCTAAGTATTGAATGGTCATACTGTTATTAAATTTTCTCAGCTCTTATTTGGACATTGCGATTGAATAAAAAAAGTTTTGTACAAACTTGCTGTGTTTATATATGCATAAGAAAAAGGGGATGCCACAAATTTGGTAAGACTGTAAATTTCGAGGTGGAATTTATTAAAATATATTTCAAAAAAATTAAAAGTAGTGTTTGAATCGTTTTTTGTGGAAATAGATTTGGCACTCAAAATCTTGAGGCAGCACAGTCGTAATTTAGATTTAAATTTTTTGTCAAATTTTATCATAATCTTGTTAGAATTTTCATTATTTCCTGAACTAATTTATAAACTCTTTAAATTACCAAAAAAAAATTAATTAAGAAAAGTATTGTAGTTAAACCATCCACAACCCTTTTTTTCTAATGGTTTGAAACACCATGCAGGTACCCTTTGCAGTTGCGAGATCATAGATTCAAGCTCCTCTTTGCAAGTTTCCAAAGTCCATAGGGAAGCTAAAGCACCTGCAAGTTATTACTTGTGATGGAGATAATAATCTAGAGAAATTGCCAGAGGAATTTGTTATCTGCAGTCGTTGGAAAGTCTTGGTGTTGACTAAATTTCAAAAAATGAAGACATTGCCAGATTCCTTTGGGACTTTGACCAATCTCGAACACATTAATCTGTCTAACTCCAAAATTTTGCAGAGCTTTCCAATTTCTTCGGGAATTTAACTAGACTTAAATTCCTTGATTTTCACCGTTGCCATAACTTAACCATCTCAAGCGAAACACTTGGAGATATTCGGCAGCTGGAATACATAAATCTTTCATATTGTGTGAATAACAAGAATTTCTTCCCAAATCACACGTCAACGGTCCCTAGAACATTTAGTTTTGGAGGGTACAAGACCAAGAGCATTGCCAAGTGCAATTGGAGACCTCAACGATCTGGAAGTTCTGGAATTTGAAGCCCTTTGCCAGAAACACTGCCCTTTTCCCTCGGTCACCTGAAGAACCTGAAAATTTTGACGCTCAAGTATTGTCGGCAATTGAAATGTTTGCCGGAATCCGTTGGACTGACGACTCAATTGACTAACTTGACAGCAGAGGTTTGTCCGTTACTTCAATGTTTGCCCGAGTCTGTTGGACTGATGCCTCAGTTGACTAAAGTGACAGTAATTGGTTGTCCGCTCGACAGGCTGCCATTTATAAAGGTTGAAGGAGACGGGAGGAATGTTAACAGAGTCAAGAGAAGGTGTTTGCCCCAGCCTGCAATGTCTCATCTTGGACCATTGTTATGATTTGGTGGAGCTTGGAACATTGCCAAGTACACTCACAGAGCTGGATTTGTCAGGTTCTAAAACTGAGGAAAAATGGATGGCTTTGTGGTCTTGCAAAGCTTCAAATGCTAAACATTCAATGGTGCAAAGAAGTGGAAGAGCTACCAAGTATTGAAACATTGGTATCTTTGAAAGAGCTGTGGGCATCTCATTGTGTGAAACTGAAAAACATACGGAGCTTGGGGGAAGCTGGACAAAGCTTCAACTCCTATATGTTTATGAATGCCAGGAAATAGAAGAGTTGGAAGGTGTTGAACATTGTATCTCTTTACTAAAACTTGATGCCAGGATGTCCCAAACTGCAGTGGAATGAGGAAGCAGGAGCATTATGCCAACAAATGAATGAAGGCATGCGTCTCATATGAAATAAAAACATGAGAAAGCAGTTTTGCAATGGAAGAGTCTAATCATTCCATCCCTGATGGGCCATACTGTTCACTGCAGCTGTGTATATGCTTATGATTGTTTTCCTGGCTTTCCAAGTTTGCATTAAAAGAGTCTAGTCATTCCATTCCTGATGGGCCATATTGTTTTCCATTCCTGATGGGCCATATTGTTCACTGCAGCTGTGTTTATGTCTATGCATGTTTTTCAAGTTTGCATTGCAAGAAAACTAATTATTCCAGCTGTGTATATGTCTATGATTGTTTTCCTGGCTTTCCAAGTTTGCATTAAAGGAGTCTGATCATTCCATTCCCATGGGCCATAGTGTTCATTGCAGCTGTGTTCATGTCTATGCATGTTTTTCAAGTTTGCATTGCAAGAGTCTAATTGTGTAGTCTAAAAAAGTCACATTTTCACCCAGAATCTGGCAATGATTTTCAGAAAATCTGGCAAAGATTTGTCCAGAATCTTGCTTACGGTTGTTAAACTTTAATATTTTGAGTGCTATAAGGGTTTTTGATAGTGCTGATTCATTTCCAGCATCAAAAATAGATTCTAACCACTCCAAGCACCTGATTTTTTTAAGTTTTAGTTGACCGGATTTCAGCAGTTTTCTGCGATCCAGACTATTTCACAGGCTCGGTAGACAACTTCGAGTCTAATTAGTCCATACCTGATGGGCAATAGTGTTTACGACAGCTTGTATATGTCTATGGTTATTTTCCTGGCTTTCCAAGTTTGCATTGATTAATTAATTAATGAATGATTATTCAATGTCTCCTTTTTGGGAATTCACTGAAACATGTTATGAGAATGCCATATCTCTCATGATTCCATTCGGAGAAGGTTTGGAGATTCGATGATGTGATGTGGCTGTCAGGAATGTGGATAAGTTTTTGTACGCATTTGAAAAGTTTATATTAATATACAACTGATAAAAGCATGTGGATTGCATAAAAGAAAGGTACTGTTCACAGAGTGGCGATTTGACATGGTATTCCAAATATGTAATAATAATTTTATTCATTTATCTATTTTTAGAGTGGGATTTGAGATGGTATTCTAGATATGTAATAATAATTTTATTTATTTATTTATTTTAATTTAGAAGTTAGGATATATTTATAGTTAAGTTTTGTATAATTTAATTTGTATAGAATTTTAAGTTTAAATTTTATAATAGAAAGTTGTTGGTTATTTAAGAGGAAATAAATTATGCTCAAGTTTCATATAATTTTAATCATAGTATTTTATTGGTACAATCTTGGCAACTTTTCACTAGTGGGAAAATTGTTTTCCATTCAACATTTGGGCTTCATTTTCTAGCTAGGTAGGATCAGCTTTAAAGTTGAATATTTTGAAGGAAATAACCATCTACTTAGAAAGCAAGATGTTGTCACCAAGCCCCAAGGGTTAGCCCCAAGCTGTAGTGAGCCAATACGTGGGCCTCTCCCTTGAGGGAGGTCACGGTTTCGATTCTTGAGTCCTTTGGGTTAGGCGCCCTAAAGTCCGCCGAACGGTTTGCCGCGCGTACCATCCAGAAATTTCGGGGGAAGCACGCCCGGATTTCCCGTGAGCTTTCCCCTCATTGAAAAAGATGTTGTCACCAAAATTATGTGAGACTTGATGTAGAATATGTTGAATAGAAAATTATTCACTTATCATTAAAATGTTGTCATCAAAATTACATAAAACCCAATAAAACTAATCTCACACAAACCAATTAATACATATATATATAATAAATTTTTTAATTACTAAACTAAATCAACTTAAAAAATATATTTTTAACAATTAATTATAACATTATCTATTAATTTAAGTAAGTCAAAATATACTTATACTACCAACTTCCTATAATGCAGCCACTCTTTCCATTAAATTAACACCCTTTAAACAATGAAAAAGTAATACCGTGCAGCCTAATAGTAATAATACCATCTTAGAAAGCAAGGCTGAAATTATATATAAATGTATACACATTAACGGTCCATATCTTGTGTCTGCAAGAGATTGCAGAATCCATTAGAGGGTATAAAGCTCTTCCTAAATACACTATGGATTGATAGGACTTACGCTGCAAAGACAAGACTATGAGGCTCAAAATGTATCTGAAAAGAGAAGAGTTTGAAGTTATGTAGGACTCAATTAAATTTTCATATTTCTCTAAGCCACTCGCTTGTCATTAAAATAGCATTGAATCTGTAACATATGATCAACCAAACAATGCTGAAAACTAGTATAGTGTCTAGTGTATAAGTGAATCTCGCCGAGGCTGGGAACCAGTTTTTGGAGCCAAAAGATAGCAATATATACGGTAATGAATCAAGAAATTGTATATATTATAAATATTAAAAGGTATTTTAATTCTATTTATTTTTATATTAATAAATCAAGATTTTACCTGAATTTATGTTTGCCAGACTTTCATGGAGACAGGTTCTGTTTTTATCAAAATTTAAAATGAATATTCATAAGACGGAGCCAAAATCACACGTGAATTTAAAGTTTTGCAACCCACGTATTGATGGTGTTACAATATTTTAATCAATCGATAACAGCCAATATAAGTGAATGCCAAATGAATACGTCAAAACTAGTAAATAGCCTTATAAATTACTGCACTACAGTGTACGAAGTTCTGGATTTGGTGCTCTAGTGGCATAAAACAATGCAAAATAAAGAGCAGAAAATGAATACCGGTAATGGACAAAAAACGAACCCGAGTACAAGTAAATTTTGTGACACTTCAATTATTCAAAAACTTATGAAAGCAATGTTTACGGGATTATCAACATATTTATGTATATCCTTTTATGTTTCTTTTATTGAACCATCACTATGCATTAGTTTCACTACCATTTATTGGATCTCCCACTACAAGTCTATAGATAGTTGTACTTTCAAAGTAGTGGAGTGGAGTATGAGTGGAGTCACATTAAGGTGAAGTCATAAGTGGGTCATAAAATAGTTAATTGATGATTGTATGTTGATTTTCTAGTTAACTTGGATTAGGTGTTAGTTGACTTCAGTACAGTTCCACTTATGCATGTTGATTCTCTAGTTATCTTTGGGATCCTACTAGAAATTATTTAACTAGTTAACTAGGGAATACTTTGAGAGATTTTTTTTTTAATATTATACTTGAGAGATGTTATTCATGCACTATGACACACAATCAAGGTGCATGTCCTCATGAAGGTTATATATCATCGTATTATTCTTCATTTTTTAATTTAGAGATATAGAGAGAAAGTACTTAATATCTTTGGAATCTTTAGTTATTAGCTTCCACTGTGCTTTGTTTCCACCCAGGTTCTCCAGGTGTAACACAAATTTTCCATGGTATCATAGCATAGTTGGTGGTGAAGAAAAATACAACCATATTTGTCGATATTGAAGATTGAAGATTAAGAAGATGGATCAATCTCTACAATCTCAAAGTTATTTTCATGCTATTCACCAGGCATGAATGAAGTCAAGAATCCTTCGTCTTCCCAAAAGTAAGGGGGCTCTTTAGAATCACTATGGGAATTGAAGTCAAGCTAAATGCAAACAGAAGACAAAATACTTCAACATAATGGATGAAGTGTATGGGTCACAATCCATTTCTCCGTGATCTACTCTTTCACATAGAGTTCACCACCACTCCCAACAAAGTTTGGACAACCCTTGAGGGTCTCTTTAATAAGCAAGACATGATGTGTGGACATGTGTTGGAGAATGATCTCTATGGCCTGAACTTGATCAATTTTGGAAATGCTATAGGACTTTCATGAATTTCAAGTCGCTACTTCGAGAGCTTACTAAGATGTGGTATTTGAAATAAAGAGGAATAACTTATTCTCTCAATTCTCTCCAAGCTCGTAGCAAGTACTTGGTTTTTGTTTCTTCATTCCATGCTTTACGATTAATTATGGAGGAACTTGGAGGATGCCATCGATGGACTATTTGATTAAGTCTCTGCCAAGAAAAGGACAAATTTATCAAAATGGGAGCCTCAAAACTTCCAATCTCTGTGCACTTGCTATTCGTGGAAGCAATAAGAGCAAGAAAAAAGAAAAAGGAAAGAATCACTATAACAAAAAAGGACCAAATTCTTAGATCCAATGATGATTCTTCCAACTCCAAAAATGGGATATCGAAGAAGGAAAACAAAAAGTGCAATTTACCGTAACAGAGGCTTTCATCTCAAATTTGCATGCATGAAGAAGTAGATTGACATCATGGCCCATATACTCCAACAAAAAAAAAATCTTGAGATCGTATCTCGATTGTGCCAAAAAGAAGGATAAAACCTCGTATATTCGAGGTAAATCTCATGTACTTGTAGCAATTTCATTTTCTTATGATTCTTAGATTATTGATAATGGGGCATCACACCATATGGTTGCCTCATGATATTCCTTTTTCGCCATGGAAACATGTCTACAGTCTCCTCCCATAATGATGGGATATAATACCCATGTCCAAGTACATTGAAAAATAAGAGTAGATATGGAAAATGGTTGGTTTCGTGACGTATTTCATGTCTCAACTATCCATAAATCTACTATCAATCTCATAGATAACGCACTCTATAGTTGTTGTAGGTAAAGAAAATCATCCGCAAGGTTGTATTCTTTCAAAAAATTGCTTCGAATCTTCAATAGTTATGTTATTAACACATGCAAACCAAGAGTGTGCATTATAGCATGAAAAATAATTTGAATTAAGCAAGTATCTCCAACAAATTATTGCAGAAGGAATGGTTGCAAGTCTTCCCAAAATTCAATTTTTTGAAGGAGTTCTTAAGTGGTTGCAAAAGATGGGAAAACGTCCAAAGGAAAAGTTTGAGAAAGAAAATGCAACAAGGGCATCATCAATCCTCGAGCTTGTGGAGAAGTGATATCGCTTGACCTTTTCCCCAACCATCTATGAGTAAGTAGGTATGTTCTTACATTTATAGATCACTAGTCATTATATACTTGGGTCTATTTTATTGAATCTAAGTTAGAGGTATTTGATAAGCTCAAGGACTTTTTAAACACATGTAAAAACATGTAGGAAAAGGCATCAAAATATTGTGAACGGATAATGGGGGGATATGTGAACAAAGACATGGAAAGGTTTTGTTCATATATACAGTATTCATCATACGTACGTGTCGTACACTCGCAACAAAACAATATGGTAGAAAGGAATAATATGACAATAAAAGAAATGGAAAGTTGCATGCTGTATGCAAGGTCATTACGTTTAAATGTATGGCCGAAGCAATCAACCGTGATGTTTACATCCAAAATAGAGTACCACACAAAATCCGTGCACGGAAAACTCCTATGAGGCTTGGTGTTATAAGAAATATGAAATTAGCCACCTTCATATCTTTGGATCATGAGCATGGGCTCAAATTCAATTAGATGATAAAAAGACTTTAGATCCATGAATCAAGGAGTGTATATTGTTGGATATTGATGGAGTAAAGGGAATAGGTTGCTAGATCTTGCCACAAAACAACACTTTATTGATAGGAGTGTAAATTTTGAAGAAGATCCTCTACATGCAACTCCGTAGAACTTGTTGCACAACCTCTACCGCTTCCGTATGTTTTCTTCAAGTCGATGATTCTTCATTCACTTCATATTATAATTTTGAACCTAATGTGCAGCTATAAAATATTTAGATTGCCCACCACCTTCGGCACAAAAATGGCGCCTCATGAGTGATCTCTTAGATGATTTTTCCAAGGAGATATCAAGTGGAAGAAGATCCGAATGCACCTATGATTGTGGAACCATGCATGCCCATGCACCTACATGGTATTAGCTATCCTCAAATCTTATGAAGAGGCTAAAGGAAATCCCAACTCCTAAGCAACAATGAATGAGGAATACAATTTTCTCATTTTTGAAAGACACATGGGATTTGGTTCCACTTCTATAAAGTCAAAATATTGTTGACTATAACAGATTATAGAACTAAAAGAGAAGCGAATGGAATGATCAACAATTTAAAGTTCATGTTGGCAGCTAAAACCTTTTCGTAGGTACATGGGATTTATTATAATGAGACATTTTCAAAGGATGGAAAATGGACTCCATTAGAATGGCACTTGCAATTGTAGCGACGAAGAAGTTGGAGATTCACCACATGGATGTGAAGAACACAATTCTTCATGGTGATCTTAATTACATAGGATCTATATGGAGCAACCAAAAAAGAATGTTCAAGACTCATCATTAATGTGCAGACTAAAGTGAAGTTGGACTCCTACCTTCTTCCCAAGGTTTCCAACATTGTAAGTCGATCTAAATATTTAAATGTTGAGGCAATTTGATTCATTACTATTGGATAGTATTGTAAGTAGATGAATTACTTATCACAAGTAGTTCACCCTCAACAATTGATGTTGTCAAGCCTATCGACATGACACGTTCTCCATGTTGGGAATCACCGCAGGAATAATAAACAATTTTACCGAGAGAAATAAAATAAAGAACCCAACAACAAATCATAAACATAAACACAATGTTTAACCGAGAAAACCCCAAATCCTAGGAAAAACCCAACCAATGAAATTTCATTAAACATTGGCCAAAACCCTAGCCAATCCGGCCAAGTGAGCCTTCACCGCTCACCTCCAGGCCTACGTTACAATGAAGTATTTCCACCTCTTATAGGCTCCATTACATGCAATACCATGGGCCAAAACCATGGGTGCACAATACCATGTGCCCCAAAACCACTACTATTACCCTAGTCAACATCGACTCTACCCCGAGTCATGTTTACCTAACAATTCCCCCTTAAACTTGACTTGGGGATTACCGACTAAAATCACTAAAACTGTTAAGTGAGACAACCCCACTCACTCTAGCTCTTCCCCCCTCAAATTTTTTACCTAGGGTAATTGTTAACTTGACATTCCCCTATCGCCTAGGTCTAACCCAATTTACCAAAGGATTACCCAGGGGTACGCATGCCATACCAGGTCTTACAAAGAAGATGCCCATTTACATGTAATAATTAACTTCATTATAATAATATATATATATATATTTTTTTTTTGGTTTCATTTTTGCCGTCTTTTTACATATGAAATCAATGTCCATATTAAAAGAACCCATCTATCGATTACATGGTCACCACCGTAACCGCCAATATTCTAGGAGTTCTCTTCGCATACATGGTTCATCAATTTAATTAATCCACGGCGCACATCCTCTCTCCATACTTTGATCTCTTTCTCTACTCGCTCGTCTCCCCGACTCGATCGTGGCGGAGTCCACGTTCTTCCCTTCGATGATGTGTGCTTTATGTTTTCCCTCGCGGTGGACCCCCACCTCCGTGAGGGAAAATGTCGAGGCCTTCATGATCTCGCCCATAGACTCTCAGGCTGTCGATGCGCTTCGAATCGCTTCTGGACCGATTGGGGGAGAGCATCGCTCTTCTTCTACAGGAGGGTGTGGCCGTGCATTTCCCCCACTGTGCACGCCTTCATCATGCCTAGCATCGCTCACCGTAGGCACCACATTCAGCATTGCCCTTGCCTCGACATATCTCTTCTTCCTCCCCGCTCCTCGATCGATCGATCAATGGCCTCGTAATTCGTGGTCTCATGAATTATGAATTCACAAGGAAGAGAGCTATCTCATGGAATCATCAAAGGTGTTCACATTCTGTTTATACTCTAAATCGTCATCATAAATTTGTTTTTGTTTTTCACCAAAAATCGAATATCATTCTCCGTGCCTTGAACACATAAAATTATCTACACACGAATCTTATTTCTCTAAGTAAAAATTGTTTATTATTCCCCGCTTCCGATACCACTGTTGGGGAATCACCAGAATAATAAACAATTTTACCGAGAGAAATAAACATAAATAACCCAACAACAAATCATAAACTTTCAAACATAATGTTTAACTCAGAAAACCCCAAATCCGGGGGAAAACCCAACCAATGAAATTTCATTAAACATTGGTTAAAACCTTGGCCAATCCCAGCCATGAGCCTTCACCGCTCACCTCCAGGCCTACGTTACAATGAAGTATTTATTAGCCTCTTATAGGCTCCATTACATGCAATACCATGGGCCAAAACCATGGGTGCACAATACCATGTGCCCCAAACCACTACTATTACCCTAGTCAACATTGACTCTACCCCGAGTCATGTTTACCTAACACTCCATGACCGACATGGACTTTCATAACTACTTTCTTGGTCTTAAGATTAGTCGTACTAATTTAGGAATCACATTGGCTCAAGCCAAAATATGCATGTGATCTACTTGCTATATTCAAGATGACTAACCGCAAGCCAACAACCACACCTTTCTTATATAGAATTAAGTTAAAAATGGAAGCACGACATTGTTGGTAGATTTACACTTTACATGTAGTTGGTGGATAGTCTTTTGTACTTCAAATACTCACGACTCGTAAATATCATATGGAGTAGTATCCAAGTACAAGGCAGAGTTACACGAGCTCCATTGGAAAGCAACCAAGAGGATTTTTCAATATGTTAAGGGAGACCACAAATTATGGCATATGGTGGAAGGGGGAAGAAGGATGCTCACTAGATACCACCGGGTATACATTCAGGGGCCTAGGCAAGTGACGACATAGATCGTAAGTCCATTTCAAGCTATATTTTTGTACTCGTCAATGGCCTATCTATTGGTCAAGTAAAATCAATCAACAATTTGAAGAGTATATGGGTGCAATGAATGCAACCACACATGTTATCTCAAGCTGCAACACTTCCAAACAAAGTTTGCACATAGCTTTCATCACCTAATGGTCATGTGGTATGACAACTAGATTAATGAACTTTTTGATAGATCCAATCCAATGACAATGTACCAAACACATTGAAGTTCACATGTGTAGAAATTATATGCAATAAGCATGCATATGTCCTTCATTCTCCTGATCTCACACTATTTAACTTTATGCAAAATACAGAATCAATTCCACATGTTGATCTTTGCGTAAAACACCACTGTACACATGTGAAGTGAAACAAAAATATTCAATCGTACATAACATGCTTTTAACCTGAAAGCCCGAAGCCGAAAACCCAACTATATATTATGTAACATGGAGATCATATGACAATTCCATACAAGCATAAAAGCTTATCACAAGCTCTTAGTACAAGACAATCGTCATACACTAATCGTGCCCAATCTGCAAATCCATGCACCGATATTTGCCACCTATTAGCTCCGCTCTCCATCGCGCAATCTCTCGTTGAATAATAGCTTTCCGAATGAATTCGAATTACTCTATCCTTGATCGCGCAATCCTCATTGGCATCTCCATCGTGTGTTGATGCAATCAATGCATCACTAATAGTCACAACGTATAGTCTATCTTGCCCTTTCACCAATCTCTCCACCGGTCTCCAATGAACCGGCATGCACCGTAGTTAACCGATGTATTCTTCAGTTGATTAATAAGTTATTATTTGTGAATTAATTAATTAATTAATTCACTCCTACCTCACTAGTGTATCAATTAGTTAGACTAATACAACTAGCTCAACCGAGTCTAACCGGAAAGTTAAACTCGAATACAACTCCATAACTACTTCTTCAAACCGTGTTTCAACTCGCCACTCTGAGTTCTAATTGAGTCCTCCATGCAATAGTCTAAAAGAAACCCCTCGGTGGAATAGCGTAATTCCTTTCCGCGCTGTTGTGCCACATCCGTGCACCGAACTCGAAGTGCTCCGAGAGAATAAGTTGATGTTTAGAGTCCGATTACTATTAAGAGCCGATAATCATCGATATCTATTTAGATTTACAATCTATAAATAGACTTCACCTAATATTCTAAAATAATTTCATCTATTTTTCCAACTTGATCAACCATCCACAAATAACATCCTACAACTTTGAAATATGATCATCATGCCTAAAAATAGACATAGTCTAAAAATAGACTTGCGCCAAAATAGTCATAGCCCCACTTAGTGAAGGCAACTCTTTTCACTAAGCTCATCATCTTGTTGAATCTCAACACTCCCTCTCGCGCAAGATAGGGATTTTTTGTCCTTCACCCCGATCCCGCTCTCTATGGTATTCGACCCCCCCTGCTCCTCGGTGAGCGCTCGTCAGAATAATCGCATTCGATCCTCTCGTGGGAATGTACCGAAGCAACATGATCTTCCGCTCGCACACAATCTCCGATATGATGATACCCCTGGAGCATCAATATGTTTAGATCTATCATGAAACACAGGATTAACTAAGAGTTTAATGCAACTTTGATTATCACAATGAATCACCGTGGATCTAAATGTGAACCAAACAAAACTAACCAGAATCTTCCTCATCCGTATAGCCTCGGCTACGCCCAAACTTGTTTCCATGTATTCTCGCTTCCCATTTAACCGAGTGCCATGGATATTTTTTTCCCCGTTATACTTCAAGAAACCGTTGTAGATCCGATATTGAAAATCCCTCGTGATGCTCTTTCCGTCCGTCGGGCTTCCCCGCTCAATCCGCGTCCGTGAAGCCATGCAACTTCACCTCATCCGTCCGTCCGTACCATAAACCATACTCGTATGTGCCCCTAAGATATCTCAATACATGCGTGCCCGCCTTCCAAAAGAGCTTGGTAGGCTTAACCATCGCCAGAAAAGCCGGTTCACCGCATAGCATATGTCCAGCCTGTATTGACTAAATACATGAGCGAACCCACCAACCGTCGATAAACAAGGGCATCCACTACCTTCCGCCGATGTAGCATCCTCTTCTTCCACCCCCCGGAAGAGGAGTGTCGATAGGCTTGCAGCCTCTGCATGAAACTTCTCCGTATCTCCCTAGCATACTTGCCTTGAGACACAAAATGTCAGCTCACCTTCCCGCCGCTTATGCCTAATCCAAGAAAATAATGAAGGAGGCCTAAATCCTTCATCTCAAACTCCTTTGCAAGATCAGCCTTGCTTGAGTGTATCAACTTCTCATCATCTATTAGTATCAAATCATCAACATAAAGTACAATGATTAAAAGCTTACCCTCAACCACAATCTGCTACAGGTTTGCATCCGCCTCACTCTTAGTGAAGCCAAGTCCAGTGAAATAGTTGACGATCCAAGTGTACCAAGCACGGGGTGCTTGTTTCAGCCCATACAACACTCTTTTAAGTCTGCACACATGCAACTCACTCAAGAAGATCTCAAATCCTTCAGCATACTCAATGTACACCCTTCCCTCAATGATCCCATTAGAACGTGCCTTCACATCCATCTCGATGAATGTGCCAACCCATTTGCGTTGAGAGAGAAAGGATGGTCTGTATGGAAGAATACCAATGTGACAGCAAAGATTTCTTCATAGTCAATCCCCTCAATCATGGAGAAGCCCCGGGCAACAAATCTTGCCTTATACTTCTCGACGCTCCCATCAATAGCCTGTTTTACCTTGTAGATCCATCTCGATCCTACAACTCGATTTTCCCACCGCCTTGAACAATCTCCCGCTAATCGTTTTGACAATGGAGTCATACTCTTCCACCATGGCATCTACCCATGTGGCCTCGTGCCGTTTCTTCAAAATAAGATGGCTTTATCACAATACACTTGCGCATAAGTATTTATGTATCCGTATATCGGTTAGTGACCGTCTCCGTCCGCACCGTGATGTGGACTCCTACATTCTCGTGGCGCATCCACCTTCATTCTCTCAACTTCGTGGTGCGCTTCCGCTCTTGTCTCGATGTTTGGTTCGCATGAGTGGACCTCCACTCCATGAATCTCCTCCCCGTGGTCGATCCACATCCAAGAGGCTCATCTTTGGGAACAAGAAGTTCCTCTTCCACATGCAAGTGTAGCTCCCTCTCAAGTGACAACTTCATGGCTTTCACCTCATTGACTTTATATCCCGTCGCATAACAACATATCCGATTTTTTGGCAAATACACACGATAGTTATGGGGTGTTTCTTGCACCTCTACAAATATCCCAACTTTTGCGATTGCCCAACTTTTCTCTCTCGGCATCCTTCGTCACATGAATGTAAACAAGTGAGCCAAAAATATTCAAATGAGAAATATCAAGACTTACCAAAAGAAAGCTTCCTCGGGGTGTACTCATGCCAAGTACTCTATGAGGACAACGATTTTGCACACAACGGCAGTTGTTGCATGCTTCCGCCCACAAGTGCATCGATAGGCCCCGATCATGTGCGCATCGGCCGGTGGCAAGACCCACGATCGTTCGTTCTTTCTCTCCGCAATCCCATTCTACTATGGGTTATGAGGCGCTAAGAGTTCTCTTTGAATTCCTTCTTTTGCTATAAGTCCGTGAATTCACGCAGATGTATTCACCACCATTATCGCTCCTTAGAGCTTTCACCGCTTCCCGACTCCTCCACCAATGCCTTGAACTCACAGAACTTTGAGAACGTTTCACTCTTCTTTTGTATGAAGAAGATTCAAAGATCTACAAGAAAAGTCATCAACAAATATCACATATTACCTATAAGCCAATAAGTTGAAGCAACTGAGAATGGTTCACACACGTCCGTGTGAATTCTCTCCAAGATCACCGAAGCATGGTTTTCCTTCTCATGAAAGGTGGTCTTCACAAACTTACCCATTGCACATCCTTTGCACCGATCTGACTCGCGCAAGAGTACCCTCGGGAAGTCTAGTGAAATTGTCGCAAAATTTCAAAGCACCATGGCGGAAGATGGCCTCAACTTCGTGCCATAACTCGCCCCTCATTCCGGCTCACCATTTCTTCTCGCTTGCCCACCATTGCAAAGACAAACCCATGTACCTCTAGTCAGAGATTCTTAATTCAAACCCTTATCTTCTTGGTTTGACCCATTGTTTTGCGTCGAGGGAAGGCTTTTCCCTCACCGAAACAACATCATAACCCATATCTTCCAAAGATTGCGACCGAGACAAAGTTCTTCTTCGATCTGAACATGCATTACATTCTTCTCAAAAAGAATGGATTACCGCATCTCTCTCAAAGGTAATGGTCCCAACGCGCTCACACTATACCGACCATCATCGCCCATCTCTATATGCATCCTGGAGGTCCTTTCTCCTCCAAGTCACTAAACAACTCTTTGTCTCCCATCATATGGAAAGACGCACCACCGTCAAGATACCACACCAATCCCATGCAGCTTGAAACCAAGCATGTGATCAAAGAAAAATCCAGCTCAAATTACGAGGCCAAGGCCTCCAACCGTAGATCCAAGAGGTCTCGCTTATTCTTCTTCTTTCCAGGGATGTATTAGCAAAATGTCCATGCTCGTGATAGTGAAAACACTTCACTTTGGACAAGTCCCGCTTCTTGCCTTTCACACCGGATTTAGAAGGATTTTTGTTCCTCTTCCCTTTCCTTGCTTTGGCAACCAAAGCGTAATTTTCTTCATCTTCATTCTTCGATGAAGATCCATCCCTCGGTACCCCGCCTTATCTCCTCCCCGCACAAGATCCAACCACAAAGTCGCTCCCATCCAGCGCTTCCGTCCATTGACAAGAGTCTTCGTAGCTATGCCAACTCTTCGTGTTTTGCTGAGGAGCCAAGCTCACCAAGCCCTTCATCATCAGTGAACTCCACACTTCCACCATCCTCGTATTTATTGACAAACTTCGTGAGGTATTTTGGAATATTGTCGCCTTCTCCATTTTTATTTTTCTCGAGCTTGTTCTTTAAGTGCCAACTTCCTCCTGTCACTTCGCTTTGGAACAAGTCTCGTCAAAGCTCTTCCACATTAAGAATTGAGTGGTTTTCCGTGAAGGACACAATGTGGTCCTTCACACCTTCCAACAGAATCCTCCTCGTCTTTGCGCCTTCTTTTTCCATGTGCATCAAGTAATGCAAGATCGCTAGATCCCGCTTAGGGAACATCGCCATCGATGAACCTCTTCAAAATTTCATTATCCTCCAACACCGCCTCCATCCTGTCCTTCCGTGCTATGTGCACTCCGAGCTCCCATCAAGGGCATACTCCAATCTCAACCCGTTGAAAGACATTTCAATGTATACTCGACGACCAAGAATCTTTCAGAGCAAATTCGAATTGTCCACCAAACATTAAAGTCACTTCACAATTGCAATCTTCAATCAACAATGCTATGATACCATGTAGAAATTATATGCACTAAGCATGCATATGTCCTTGATCCTCCCGATCTCACACTATTTAACTTTATACAAAATACGTAATCGATTCCACTTGTTGATATTTTGCGGAAACAATTAATCGCACACACATGTGAAGCATAAACAAAAATATTCAATCGCACATACGATAGTTTTTAACCCGGGAAAGCCTAAAGCTGAAAACCCCAACTATATATTATGTAACATGGATATCATATGACAATCTCATACAAGCATGCAAATATTATCATAAGCTCTCGTGACATAACCATCATACACTAATCGTGCCCAATCTTGGAAATCCATGCACCGATCTTTGCCACCTGCTAGGTTCGCCCATCACAAGAATCTCTCTGCCGAAGAATAAGCCCGAATGAATTCGAATTACTCCATCCGCTCATGCAATCCTCATTGGCATCTCCACCGTGTGTTGGATGCAGCTAATGCATCACTAATAGTCACAAATGTCGTATAGTCTATCTTGCCCTTTTACCTATCTCTCCACCTGTCTCCACCGAAACTGCCATGCAATCGTAGTTAACTAATGCATTTTCATTGGATTAATGAGTTATTATTTGTGAATTAATTAACTAATTAATCTACTCCACTCTCACTAGTGTATCAATCGCTAGACTAGATACAATTAGGCTCAACCGAGTCTAACCGAGTTAAACTAAATACAACTCCATAACTACTTCTTCCAACCGAGGTTACACCCTCGCCACTTGAGTTCTAACTCGAGTCCTCCATGTAATAACTTCAGTTAACCCTCAGGAATAGCGCATCCTTCTATCGCCTGATGTGCCACATCCGTGCATTGAACTGAAGTGCTCCAAGAGAATAAGTTGATGTTTAGAGTCCGATTACTATTAAGAGTTGATAATCATCGACATGCATCTATTTTTAGATTTACAATCTATAAATACTCTAATATTCTAAAAAAAGAATTTCATCTATTTTTCCAACTTGATCAACCATCCACAAATAGCATCCTACAACTTTCCGAAATATGATCATCATGTCTAAAAATAGACATAGTCTAAAAATGGACTTGCGCCAAAAATAGTTCATAAGTTCCACTTAGTGAAGGCAACTCTTTTCACTAAGCTCATCATCTTGTTGAATCTCACCAACATGCACTTCATTTGATACTTGATCCATGATGGTATCATTAATCTGCAATATTTCTCCCTTCTATCGAGCAAGTTGCATATATCTTCACCAATTCATAGAACAATGATTTGCAATATTTCAAGATCTTTTTCATGTGAAGGTAAAAATTAATTTCCTCGCATGTCTCAAAGAGAATTTGAGTCAGTGCTCGAATCCCGATCGAAATTGATATTTGGGTCATTAACTTTTTAAAATTGTTTGTATGAAATTAAAATCATGATTATAAAGGCGTTGGATTCAATTGAAACTAGCGTCATCATGTATATCACAAAAAAATGAATCCAAACACAACTTGAATGAGCGAAACCGAGTCTGTATGAGGGAGATATTGCAATTTTAAGTTTTGTTCAAAGCGGGTAAAAAAGTCAAAGTCAAACTGCAAAATTTAATGCTCACGGTTCCAATAAGCAAGGTTTTGTTTCATGGTTCTATGGTCAATGCTAAATAAAAGTCAAAGTCAAACCGGTAAAATTTAATGCTCACGGTTCCAACAAGCATGGTTTTTGCTTCATACACCAATGAAATTTTGACACATGGCGCATCCAAATTGCACCAATGAAATTTTGACATGTGTCGCATCCGTATCGAGACAAGTGCCACTTCGATTGGTTGCTCTTTGCCAGTTGCCTACCTAAGTTGATGGCATGTTTCAGACTTCACCAGTGTTGTCAAAGACGCTTCGATAGGAAAAAAATTATGTAGTATATCCACCATGGAGAATACATCAATATATCTTCAAGACTAACAGTAAATTTTCCTTTTGAAAGATTTTCTGCTAGCTTTCCACTTAAAACCTAAATTTATGGGTCAGCCGCTCTTTTGCTAGTTGCATGCCCATGTTGATGCAGCATGTTGCAACACTTTGACCTAGCGTTGCATGTGTGCATCTAATAGGAAAAATTGTGTTGAACCTATTTTGGAAGTTCCTCAAATGGAGTAGAAGCTTCATGCACTAGAAGCTTCTAGAATGGCGAGATGGATATGGTTTGATGTAGATATGCTCTAGATTTCTCATTTGGAGCGCTTGATATTATCATTAAGGGATTTACCTTGATAATTTGGCCTTCCTCCTTTAAGGACTTCTAATTCCCCTCTCCTGCCTATAAATTGAATCCCATCCTTCCACTACTTGTTGGTCTTGGCTCTAATCAGCCGATCCTTGCATCCTTATACCGTGATTATGCCTCGAATTTCCACTTGGGAGAAGGATTTCTTAAAGAGCCCTTGGCTTGACTTGGACATCAATAAAGGGAGGTCTCCAATATCAAGGCCACGGTTGTATGCTTCCTTTTATCTATAATTACACACATCTAATGTTTCACTTTCCATATTTGTCTAGATATATATGCTAGTAGCCTAATACTCCTTGATTTATTGTGTAGTTTGTATTTGATGTATGTTATGTATCTTGTCACTGCTTGTTGTTGTCTCTCGATATCCTACAAATATTCGAATGCCACAAGAAGAGATCAAGAGCTTGAAGGATCGTGGAATCAAGGTCTTCACCAAAGGACCGGATGATAAATATCAAGACGAGGTAGGTTCTTCTTTTCCTCTTTCCGTTTCTTGAATACAAACTAGAAAGGGTTCATTAGTTGGTCTCGTGCATCGTTAGACCCACTCTAGGGCTAGAGAGATCGTCTTTTGTCCTGGCAGAGGGGGATTTTTTCACAACATATGTCATTATGAAGCATACTAAGATCGACACTTGGTAGATAGCTAGTCTCAAGCTAATCTAATTACCGAGAAAGTGGTTAAGGAGTTGGGATTAAAAACTAAAATATCATAAACCTTACACACTAAATTGAATGAGTAAAAACATAAATTTACAATAACTAAGAAATGTATCATACAATTTGCAATACACCTCAATTTGTTGATAAGGTCACATGTGATGTAGTGTTTCTAGATTCATGTGGAATGGTCTTAGGTAGCCCATATTTATACGATCGGGAAACAATCTTCTATAGGGAACAAAATCAATATCATTTGTTTAAAAGGGGAATTGAATATATTGTGAATTCTCGTCCAATAAAGCAGAAAATAGATATTTTCAAACAATTGAACAATTAAAGAAGGTAGCTTATGCAAGTAAAACAAATTTTGTACCATCACGATACTTAGCATAAAACAACTAAAAAAATTAGAAAGATGTGATTAAGGAAATAGAAATTTTACAACAAGTATCAATGCTTGATAAGTTGATTCGTGTTCAATTATGAAGATTCAACAATGTATAGTTTCATTTATGTTAGTATGTTCGTTGTTTTTATTTAACTTGTTTCTTTCTACAGTATATGGGGTGTAACAACAAACATGATGTAGATGTGATGAAAATGGAATACCGTGCTTTGTAGTTTTTATGTTGTACTTATGGTTGTGTGGATGAGTAACATGTACATGTCTTAATAGGTTGGCCCAAAGATACCTCGGCAGGCGGAGAGAGATTATCTTCACCTTCAACATTAGTGTTGACAACCATTTGGTGGTCCAAAAGGTCTCAGTTGGGGAGAAGCAATCCAAATTGATCCAAAAAGCGTCAAATATTAAAAATCATCAGATCCAAACAAAACCAGCTCCATCACGTAGAGATCAAAAAATGAATCCAACACAAATTGAATGGGGGAAAATTGAGTATGTATGAGGGTGTTACACAACATTTTGTCACCGTCCCTACAATCCCCATCCCGCACATTGGAGGACCATTTCTCCGTGACTTATGCGCTTTCATGCCTTAGAAAAAAGTGTCATTGTATCCTGCCATGAGAAGAACATTTCCTCTCGTTGACTATTCCCGAGTAACAACAAAAACACATGATTTTGGGTCGGCGCCGGCAGCAGCGATGGCCTCGCGCCAATAAGGGAAATTAGCACCGGCCCCGTGCCCATTAGCGTCCCTCGCCTCGCGGGGATCGCTCGCGCCGTGCCGTTTTTGGAAATTTTTTCAAATATAGAAGCGAATTTTCCATTGCTAACCACTTTGTGAGTGAGTCGCTGATGGGTTGTTCTACTAAATAACGCCAAGCACCTTCCTTTGGCTTCTTGTTTCCTACACTGGGGCAACCTCCAAAAGGATAAGGTCCTCCTTCCACCATATGAGGGATCCCAACCTCATCCTCCCTTCTATAAATACATCTCTACATAGATGTACTTAGCCGAACATTTTGGAGAATAGCCGAAACAATCAATAAGCCGAGAGAGACCCCTTGTCGAGAGAGAGTTCAGGATTATTTCCCCCAAGTCCAAATTCCCGACGAATGCTTGAGACGTGTTGGACCGAACCTCTCAAGGAGGTTGCGACGTCAAGGCTCATTTGGTTGTAATCTCTCTTTCTTTCTCTTTCAATTAATACATGACCGATGTCGGTTCTCGTCTTGTGTTTATGTGATTAATTCCTGGTGCAATACATTTAATTCTCCTCCCCTTAACCAATTAGATAGTTATGAATGCAAATATTGTTTGTATGCTTCTTTCACTCTCTCGATTTCGTGCACTCGAGTACCACCGAAGGACCGCGACGTGTCAGACGAATATTGGGAGACCGCGTTACGCCTACGACAATCGCGTTAGATCAAATGTATGACATCTATCCCGACTTAATTTCATTCATTAACTAGAGTCGACTCATTAGAATGTCCTTTTGCCGCTAGACCCACCCTAGGGCCAGAGGATCGCCTATCCACAAGAGGGGATTTACCCACACAATAAGTTGGCGACTCCAATGGGGACTGGGCGTGTGTGTTTGTCGGGCCTCGTTGTTTTTCAAGTCTTTGGCTCGTCGAGTTGACTTTGGTCGTTTGATTGTTTTTCTCGATTTTCTTGACTTGTCCGACTCATTTTCAACCATCCCGTTCCGGGCCCGTAGTGTCAATTCGACCTCCGCTCGGGTGGTTTTATTTTTCTCCCATGGTTTTTTTAGCTCTGGCATGGATTTTCGGAATCGTCGCATCGATTGGCACATGTTGCTTCGGTCGGCTGTGTGCGCCAACCCCTCGAAGCTTAGTGCGATTACGCTAAATAATCACGCCGAACTCGTAGGATTTGATTTGACCTCTTTTATGAGTTTTTGGCGTTGTTCTTTGGCTCGGGATTGGTTTTTTTCTTTGCAATTGGTCCGTCAGATTTTTTGAATCTGTAATCTTGGTCTTCTCGCTGTTTGTCCATCATCTTATCGTTGAGTAGGTAGCCCTAGGGTTTCTAGGTGCCTTTTGTTGTTTATTCGGCCTCTCTCACCGAGCCTTCTCGAGTTAAGTTCGAGTCACTTTGGATCTTTGTCATTTCAATTCACCGACCGATCGTGTTAGTCTTTCTCGATTCTTCGTGTCTTTAGTTCGTTGGATGATCACTTTCATTTTCGTTTAACTCTCCATTCGCCACTTCGTGAAAATATTACATCGCTTCATCGATCGTTTCGAAAGCCCTTTGTTTGTTTCCTTGGAAGAGTGCATCCTTGTTTTGAGTGTGTTTTATTATTGTATTGCATAGATCTATTCGTTTAGACTAAATTCATAAGGTTTCGGAACTAGTTTGTTTTTTCTTTAGTGTAATACAGCATTGTGTGGCCTCGTTCATCTAAAAGACAAAAATTGCATTCTTTCGCTTAAATTGAAAATGAAAATGCTATTTTTCATTACTAGCTCTTAGAACTGGTAAGACTTTTCGTTTTCTCATTTGGTTGTATTAGATGCATTAGTGAAATTCTTCTTGTGTTTCAATTGATTGCTACTTTGTCACGTACTTCTATCCTTCTCTTAGCTATCAATCATTGAATGGAATGATGTTCTTTTGCATGTAGTGTGCATTTATGAATTCAAGATCATATTCGTAAGGCTCTCGTATCGCAACATTAATTCAAGATCAACCTAAAATGAATTCAATCAACCCAAGGAAGCATTGAAACATAACACGCATATTTTAGAGGTTCAGGCTAGTGACATGTTCCAAGCCGTCGTTAAACCTAGTAGATGTCGTTCGCTACCCTGCATTAGACAACACTAGTACAAACTTGTGCTCCCGTACCATCCCGTATATAAAGGGAGACCCTCATAGGCTGCAATCCTTTATCAATAGGAAGTCGAGCCCATCGCCCCGTAACCGTGATACACCGAACACAACATTCGTGTTACCCACACGTAGCGTCAAGTCCTCGGGTCATTTCTCTTTCATTTGATCACCAAGGTGTAGTGCGGCGCTCACTAAACTGATACACCCTCTCGCTTAGATTACCTTAGTAGTCATTTTGATCTTTTTGTAACTCTCTAAAAGTGAAAAAGATCCTCAGCACTTGTCCTTTCATGCTCGTTCAATCTTAAAGTGACTATGAGTCATCTTTTGTCCGTTTTTTCTCGATCTCCTTAAAACATGAAACAACAAAGTTTTGTTTCAATGTCATAAAATTAACCGCCTATGATCACACGCCCGTTAAAGATTTTTAAGTTGATTTTTTTTTATTAGTTCCTTAGTGTTTGATCTTGAAGCCTCGAATAGGCTATCTTTGCTTTCCTCCTCGTTTTGAAACATTGTAAAAGTGGTGGAACTCGTCGGTTTCGCCGTCTTCTTTCACTACCTCCTAGTGGTGATTTTTCTTCTAAAGTTTCTTCGTAAATAGCTCACCACCAGTTCGTCAAGTTTTGCGCCTATCCTTTTCTTTCGAGGGTCTTGCCTCTCGCTACTCGATCTCCTCCTAAAGGTTCGTCAGCTTGATATCAATTGGAAACCCAAGGTGCTTGGTCTAGTTTTGGGAGTGAGCATGAATTCCCTCCTCTTACTTTGGGATCACCACTATTTGTGGCTGCTTTACCTCCTAGTCCTTGTCGTATTTTCGATGATCTTACGACCTCAATGCATGGATTCTTCGAGTCCTATTGCGTGAAGAGCCTACAAGTTTCTACCGAGGAATATCAGGGCTTTTCTCAGAAGATTTCGTATGTCTCTAGTCAACCTTCCCGTAGCCGGTGTCTCTTCCACCTAGTTATCGTACTTTGGCCGCATCCTCTCTAGTGTTGCCTCCATGGCACACCGCACAACGACTCCCATAAGAAGCTTGTCTTTTCTCTTTTACGAATAATATTGTGTACGACACCCGTCTCGTCGACCGCTATTACATCCGTCCTAGTCCGACCCACCGTTTGTGTGGCTTCATCTCGCACCGGTTGTTAGTATGACTACATTATCATCGTGGACTTTCCGTTGTTCGTAGGTCTATCTTAATCAATCCTACGATACCCGTTAGCTCCCACTGTGAGTGGTCCATGGCCTCGCGCTATGGAAATTCCACTCCCATGTGCACTGTGACCCATGGTTTCTACTTCCATTCCTAGCGGTTATACATTCAATGAGTATCTGTTATATATTCGTAGGACTCGTATGCTCCTCTCTAATCCCTCAACAACATAATTCCACACCTCAAGGTTCTCAGCCTGCAAGCTTCGGAAATCCTCCACATCATTATGAGTGCATACGATAATCTCATCTATTTTTCCTCCGATCGATCCCAATCAACCCATTTACCAAATCGACAACCCTTGGGCCCGAAGGACAACCCTTACGTGGACCGTTAGAGCTCTGGCCCGTTCATCCCTCCGTCGCAGATCAAAAACTCTTTTGTTGCATTTAATTTTAGGTGTCTCATTCATCCAATCATTTTTGCATCTCATTAGAAAGCATGGGGACAT
This sequence comes from Pinus albicaulis, assembly GCA_034641835.2. Taxonomy (NCBI): domain Eukaryota; kingdom Viridiplantae; phylum Streptophyta; class Pinopsida; order Pinales; family Pinaceae; genus Pinus; species Pinus albicaulis. The sequence continues at coordinate 1,313,021,512 of CM076570.1, forward strand.
CTCGACAGAAGTGGTCTTGTCTCTCATTTTCCCTCGCATGTATCTTCTGCTTATGTGTGTTCAATCATTAAAGTTCATCAAAATTCATCTTTACACCATTCATAGTCATGGATGGTCTTTTGGTCAAGAAAGAGTTTTTAGGGTTTTTCAGTCATTAGGTCTAGGGTTCAAATAAAATGTTCAAAAGAATGCCACAGTATTACTACGAGGGAGGTTCAATATTAGTTTTTATTGCAAGATTTCATCATCAATAATGCCGAGAATGATTCTTCTTCAAAACTCGTTTTGAAGAGGAAATCGTCAAATTTAATGTTTGTATAAATATGTAATTTTTTTTTAAAGGTTTTTCTTTACCATGAAGAATTCGGTGAGGCGCCCCGGTCCTCCTTTGCCGAAACATGCCAAACTATCCCCGCAAAAAATTGACAAAGGTTTCATCAATTCAAATTTGCAAATCAAAGTGGAAACGGTAAAACGCAGTTTCAAAGTAAAGTGTCAAATTTTGCAACATGAAAAATGGGTTTTTGAAATCAAGAGTTAAATCCAAGATTTCATTTTCATACCAAAACATCAAAGAAGCCAAGAGAAATCACGAAGGGCGAAATCAAGGTTTGAAAGGCAAGAAATTGTGTTGAAGATCGCTGCGCGCGCGTTGGAAGCTGTGTGTGCGTGGCGCACCGGAGGTCGCGGCGCATAGGACCACTTCTTCGCAATGTAAATTGCTGACAAGCGCGCGCACATGGCGCACGCGGCGCGTTGGGCCGACCGCGCGGCGTTACGCAGCCTCTAGGCAATTTTTCACCACTTCATCATAAAATTTTCAAACTAACTCACATTCCTCACTCCGTGGCAAGTTTGTAAGGCTTCGGTGTATTGCTATTGGACTAGCGTTTGGTGTGTTTTGAAAGTGGAATATACAAAGAAGTTGAATGTCAAAGTAAACCCTATATTTTGGATTGGAAAATCGCTACATAGGGTTTATATTTGAAGTTTTAAAACTTAGTTTTGGTGCTAAACCCCCGTCATATGCCACCATGTTTTCTTCTCCACGCTCTAATCGTAACTACAATTCATTCCTATTCCCCATATTCCACAATCACTCATAGCACTTGTCCCCATTTTCCCTATTTCTAACTTGCTTTCCATTTCCTACCATTTTCCTCTCCCATATCATTTGTAACAAATTCCATTACCCCTATCCTTAAATCCTTTTCACTCCATTTTCTTATCCCTTTCCATATCATTTACAACACCTCCAAATCCCATATCTCAAACATGTCAAGTGATTGTCCCACATTTTAAATCCACTCGATGTAATCTCCACTTTTCCCCACTTTTCCATATTCCTCCCCGCCCCTCATTTCCCTTTGGCACACATTTCTCCACTCTCTGAGAATAACGACACCAAGTCCTCATTTATCATTTTCAACCAACCAAACATACATTTTTCATACACATTGCAAACACCATGATCGACACAAATTCATCCTATGAACGAGACAAGGATTCCGCCACCCCGACCACAGTGTGCATCGAGGAGGCGTGAAAAAGCATAATCTTGGCCGAAGCTTCTTTGGCTGAGCATGGTACTTGATGAGGGAGCTTCAAATTCAAATTTCAAGGAATTTGGAGAAAATTTTGTCATTTTTGAATTTTTGGTCACAAAACAGTTTTTCTCGCCTTCAACGCGTAGCGCCACCTGCGCGCGCTTACGTTGAGGATATCTTCTAGAGGAAAATTGATATTTTTTGGGTTTTTTATGATAAATTATGCATGCTCAGGAATATCTTAGAGATTTCATCAAGCCTGGGGTGGTTTAAAGGGTCAAAAACACCTTGAAATGGCCTTTCCGTCACCACACATAGGAACCCGCCTCCTTTGGGAGATTGAAGTTTTGGAGGGGAAAATGGAGCCCAAATCCAGAAATTCCACTTGGGTTGGATAGACAGATAGGATTTCAACGAGCTATCATGAGCGCAATTTGGACTTCGTAAGTGCCTCAAAATCAGCTCCAAAGTGGCGCGACGATTGATTTTTCTGGAGCGGCGCACAGAGAAATTTGGCCTCGTTTTCACTCTTCACAAATTTCGTAACTACTTTAGCTTTTGACTAGTTTTACTTTTTGATGTAACTATTGATCTATCTTGATGTAATTTGATGACTATGATGTAAATTTAGCAAATTTTTACTTGCTCTAGAGGATTCATTCACTAAAAAGTGAAAATTAAATGAATGAATCCGCTTCTTCCATATAGAGGCAAGTTGTTTCGATTGCCTAGATTTCTACTTCCTTGTTTAGAATTGGTTTAAACAGCTCCTAGAAGGATGAGATCGACCCCAGAGGCATGGAAGGGGTTAGACTTGTTCATATTGTATTTTCCAGTCATTTTCAGGGTTGGATACTTGGGAAAAGTTTGGTACTACTGTACATACACACTTCGCATTTTTGGCAAAGGAAAGACTGTGGTTTTGCAGCACTTGTTGGGATCCTTGTGGCTCTGAATTTTGATGATGTTTTTCTCCATGTATCTGTAAGTTTCATTAATGTTATATGTATGCCATTTCCCTTTTCTTTGCTTCTGGAATTAAACAAATGAGTGACTAAGGTAGAATTCATTAGTTCACGTGCTCGCTTTAAACTTTTGTTTAGTTTTATATGTTTTCCTCTATTTGAAGAGGATCCCCACCCCTCTTGCCATCTTCAGCCTCCTCAACAGTATTTTCTATCCTTTCATTCAATCTAAGACATCAAAGCTATTGCCTACCTTCGCCCCAAATTTAATTCTCATAAGAATTTGGCTCTATCCCCAAGCCCAAAACCTGCTTTTCCCTTTTTCCAACAAAAACCCCTAAAAATCATTCCAAACTCCTTGATTCATATACCTAGCCTAAAATTAAGACTCATTTCAGTCATCTCAAGCCTATTGATACATTTTACCGAGATTGACCCGCAGAGAGCCCTCTCCCCGTTCCGGTAGGCTAGCTACCGACCGAGCGTGGTTTGGTGTTACCCCAACCTCGCCTTCCTTCAACCCCAAGGTGGATTTGGGCTATAACAGTGACAACCTTTGGTCCATCATGGACAACCCTTTGGTCCACAGGACAACCTTACGATCCACAAGGACAAGCGTTACAAGTACAACCTTTGGTCCAACAAGGACAACCCTATGGTCCTTTTCGTTGGGTCAACCTCAATTCCAATGGACCATCTTATGGTCCCAAATGGGGGCAAATCTATCCACCACAGGGACAATATTTTATGCAACAACATCAACCTTACATTTAGCAAGGCCAAAATTTTGTACAACAAGGACAACTCCACGGCCTTGCACCGGGTCAACTCGGTTTTTAGGGGAAACCCGACTCCCATCTCAACCATCGGCCAACTCTCTTCCGCAAGGCAACCTCGATGGCCCTCATTATCTATGCCAACATGTTCCACAAAAAGGACAGCCTTGTCCAACCTCACCAACCTGTTCAACTTGCTCTACAAACGGACAACCCTCCTGCTCAACTTGCTCGTAGGACAACCCGTTCAACCTAATCTGGCTGGGGACACCCTACTCAACCTCAACTCACTACTTACCCTCCTAAAGGTCAATCTCAAGCAGATAGTGTGCCCCAAGGTTTCACTTATTACCCTCAAGGTCAATCCCGTATGGTGTATATTCCACCCTGCTGAAATGATTACATTGCATAGCAAAATCCATATGTCGTTCAACAAGGACCTTAGTGGTATGCTCGTAATTAATATCCCGGTCCTCAACCCATGTATGGGCAAAACTATCAGTCTTATAACCCCTATGTGGACAAAATCCTCCAAGAAACATATGGAGGAAAAATTCTCTCAACCCGGGTGGAATGCTAATGATCTTTATGACCCGTGCAATTCCTTTTAATCCTTAATTGCTCTTCGCAACATTGGAACTACTCGATGTGTCAAATTTGACGAACGATACCATCCTTCATAACTCATATTGGCCTCCATTTCCAACCAAAATTCCTAGTGATTGTCCCAAGTTTGAGGGCAAGTCAGAGAAGACCCCCAAGCACATGTTATGACATACCATCTTTGGTGTTCCTCTAACTTTGGGTTGAAGATCTCCATCTAACTTCGTCTTTTCCAATGGACTCTTATTGGTGTCACTGCTAAGTGGTACATCGAGTTATCTCGTGGTGTCTTCCAAGATTTCAATTCTTTAGCCATGGCGTTTCTCGCGCACTTTCAATTACCGGTTCGGGTATGAACCTGGACACACACCTCCTCACATCCTAGGAGCAAGATCGAGCTACTCATATCTCTAATCATATTAACTAATGGAGGCGTCTTCATCACTTGATTAAGTTTTAGATTCTTGATCAGCTCCTAAATAATTGGTTTACTACCTCCTTTATTGCTCCAATTGCCCAGGACATTGCTATGGGGGCATGGGCACATCGAGGAACAAGACATTGCTCGTGCCCGCACTGATCTTGTGTACTCTCGGGGCCCAAAGACGTTGTACGAACCTGGCTCGATGCTCCTAGACCTAGAACATTCAAAGGCTCAACGACACCATCCGTCGATGGTATCATTGGTTCCGTGTCTCGACTTCGAAGTTATCTATCTTCTCTTTTGAATCTTGAAGCAAAATCTACTTCTTCCAATGATATCGTTTCCGCCCGCCCGACCTCCGTAAACCGTTGTATGAATGTTGTCCAAGCCATCCGGCAAATAAAACTTCCAAGAGTAAAAATAAGGGCAAAGGTAAGGCTGCCGATAGCCCGAAACAAAGATTCCTTTAAATCTCGTGCTAATGATGGTCTTTAACGTAAAACCAAAGTATCCTTGCTTGATTTGTGACGAAGAGCACTACACCAAGGATCGTCCTCGACGGGCCGAAGTGAGTCGATTTCTCAAAAGAACCCAAGGAACTCTCGCTATTCTCAAAGAACTGCCCATCTCGAAGAGACTTAGTTGGTAGAGCAACCTCAATCCTCTACCCCATTTGGCTCTTGTTTTCATGATGAATGGTTCGCATCCATTTCTACTGCCACCTAGTCGAAAGATTATACCGAACCACGTTAGGCAAAGGGGAAGAGATCATTGATGGTCCTCCTCCGCCTCGCTTCTCGGCCCTCTTCGATTGAAAGGCCCGCATCGAGCTCCGTTGTATGGCCACCTTCCAAAGTTGTACTCCGTATGTCTTTTTACAATCCTAACACTCCATGCCGCTCAACATTACAATATTGTTGAGGATTTGCCTGTGCACCATCCGTGATGTTTGCATTAGAAGTACTTCTCCGGTAGTTGTCCTGCTCCCACCAAGGCTTTGTTATTTGCCATCAAGTGGGGTTGATCCCGCTCGATTCGGCCTTTATCACTTTCTACTTGAGAATTTCTGCTCCACGTCTCCCCGCCCGGCCTTGCGCTCATCATCCAAGTTGGGATTAGTGGACCGAATATCCGTCGAGCGGTCTTGGACGAGGGTGCGTCATGTCTTCTACGTCGGAAAGCCATCTGCTTCTCCAACTCTAATTCATCTACAAATGCTCTAAAATCATTTGATGGAAGGGAATCTAAACCTCTTGGTGTTCTCGCTAGTTTACCGATTACCTAGGAAGGGAAAACAAATTAACGTTGAGGTTGAAGTAGTCGATGCCAAGCTCAATTACAATCTTCTCCTTGGTCGCGCTGACTCATGCCATGTTGTGCTTTGTCCACTCTCTTTCGTGTTTTGCGATTTCCACACGAAGGAAAGATCACATCGTCGATTAGTTGTATTTATTCACTTATTCATCTTCCGAGAGCAACGTTCCGTACGTTGATCAAATTCCTACGCCTTACGAGAGCATAGGTCCGTGTCTCTTCGGGGCATCCCCCCCCGCCCTCATGGATATTTTTCCTCTTCCTCCACCCAACATTGTTCGTGTTAATATGATCTCCGTGTCTAATGATTTTTGGATCATCCCTTCTCCCGAGCAAGATTGATTCATTTGGATATTCGATGTCGTTAAGTCCTATCGAGATTGATTATTGTGAAATTTGGCTTCGATCCTTCCGCCTCCCCGATCATGCTCCCATGAGTATGTCTCTTGGCATTTATTCTCAATCCCCTTGGCTTGGCGATTCGGATTCGCCCGATACTTTAAGTGAGATATTTCTGATGAAGCCATCGTGGAACCATGTCACTTGAAGATCCTCCTTTGGACGATATTCATCATCGTTCCTCATTCATGCCCCGCACTTGGGGCCATGTCTACATGTCTCGAAAGATTTTCTTCTCAAGTTCCTTCTCCTCCTGCTTTCAAACGCCCATCCGACACATGAATTCTTCATGAAAGGTAACTTGGGAAAATCGTCGTACGATGCCTATCGACATCTCCATTAACCGTGGGTTTTGGAGAACATCCATATTGGGGTGACCCGTTCTCCGATGAGATCAAGGTTCAATAGTCTCTTTCGTGAGTTTCACGACGTTTTTGCATGGTCTTACGAAGAAATTCCCGCATTGACTTGAGTATAGTGGTGCATGAAATTCCTACCTATCTTGGTGTGAAGCCCGTTCATCGCGTCTTCGTCTTGTGCACCCTAGAAAGGCGGTCGCTTATTAAGGGTGAAGTTGAAAAAAACTTTTAAAGTCGGTTTTATCTATCTAATTCCCTTGGATGTATCGGCTTCAACATTCTCTCCTCGGTGGATAATAGTTGTGGTACTATTTGTGTCATTTTTGATTATCGTGATATCAACAATGCTTGCCACAGGACAATTATCCCACTCCTTTTATTGACCGCATCATCGATGAATGTGTTAGAGTAAGATCTTTCCTTATGGATGGGTTTTCCGGGTACAACCGCATTAGTCTTTCTCTCGGCCGATCAACACAAGACCGCCTTTGTCCGTCCTTGGGGTACTTTTTTGCATATAATAATCTCCCTTTCGGTCTCAAAATTTTGGGGATACGTTTAGCGAGAAATGTCATATGATTTTCATGATATCAAGTAGCATTGTTCAGCCTTATTTGGATGACCTTCCACCATTCTGGCCAAGCGTAAAGACCACCTCCTCGATCATCTTCGTTAGATTTTTCTTCGCCGTCGACGCTATAACATCCGCTCAATCCGTACAAGTATGTTTTCTCGTGTTGACTTCGCAGACTCTTAGGGTTTATCATTTCCAAACACTCCTCTTACAAAAAACGTTCCTTCACCATCCTTTACCTAAATTTACATTTAGATTTTAAAAATTACACCTCGACATAATAATCTAGAAGAATAATTTCACCATCCTTTACCTAAATTACCTTTAGATTTTAAAAAATCACACCCCATAATAATCTAGAAGAATAAGAGCTGAATTAAATAAAAGATAACACCTACTTCGCCTTCGCCTACCCCCATTGCACCTATAAAAATAAGTACCAAAAAATCTCTCTAACAATATGAAAGTGGTAAAGAGATTGTAACATGTGAAAAATTCATTAGCTGACTTGTTTGGGTTGAAATTCACCTTATCCTACCCCACCCTACACCGTAGAGACAAGACACCCAAAAGTCTCTTTTAATCACGTTGTTTGTCAAACCACCGCCCAAATCCTCCCCAAACAACCCTAAAATGTAGCAACTAACCTCCAATACTTCCCTTATTTCTCCTAGCAAGAAATAACCCCAATGGCCGAGACTCTATCTCCATCATATGCCCAAATATTTATTCTACACTAGTCCTAGAGTCTCAGAAATCAATCCCTAATATTGCTTCATGCATTTCCAACCTCAAACTCACCTAACAGACAACAAATCTATCGAGCCTATTTCTCCTAATTTCCTCCTTAATATCCCTTCCGGAAGAATTTTTCAATGGCCACATTAGATACACTATTGTGTCCTCCGTAAACACGCATTACATCGGGGAAATCCGAACACGAAATGATGCAACATTCTACAAAATTCCTCCAGATGATAATGGATGAACCGCTCTAGGGTGGCACTCAAAGTCCCCCGAAGAAAGGGTGATTTCTTCACTTGGAAAACTCTTTCTAAACAACAAGTGACCTAGCTAAATAGCTCGAGCAACATAATCAAATTTGATAAGCCAAGAATACCAAATGAAGTGTGTTGTCTTCCTTTTATAACTTTTGTGGAGCCTTTCTTCCCACCTTTTATTCCTTCGTGGGTCCTATTGTGTCTATGTACGTATTAGCAAGATTGCGTAGTCCAATTACAAAAACAACATCGTTTCAACCAACTTTGGGATTCTAGGATCTAGTTCTCCCCGAATCCGGTGAGAGGGATCTCTCCAATATGTACAAAGATGGATATTGTCTTTTTGAAAGCTTAAGGTAATGATATTAGGCTAGTTATGAAGGCCAAGGGTTTTGTTTTGTTTTGGATGGTTGAGCATGAAATGTTACTTCGAGGGGGAAAGTCCTATGCAAAAAGTTTCAAAAGTGAGAAGTTGGGTAAGTGGATAGAATGTTTAAAAGATAGATATAACGCCGGTTTTTAGTCCATTGGGCTATGGAGTCATATCTGGCTTTAATTTGTTAACCAACATCAAGTGTGATCCAAGGGGCAAGTCATCTATACCACAAGATTAATGAGATTAAAGTGATGGAATGGAAACATTAAAGTGTTGGAGGGGTGGAAACTGATAATAATTTCTCAGAGGATTTATAGTCAGTCCAAACAAGAAAAGCATCTTAAGTAACTGTTTAAAACCAACCAAGGGCAGGGCTAACCATAAACTTCTTGGGCAAGTCTGTATTCAAGCAGCTTAATTGAAAAACAATCCAGTAATCCACATAATTACCTTCAGAAAGTATGAAAACACATAAGAAAAACAGAGTGTAACTTAAGATTAGATAAAGTACTTTTAAACCTAGTCTGCTTTCAGTCAACACCAAGGGAAACTTTCAGAATCTGCCTTTGGAGAAAAGAATCTAGGAATCAGGGCAAACCATATCTTCTCTAGTCTAACTTTAATAGAAATTAATGGAAATCACATTCAAGAACAATGTTTATGTAAACAGAAGGACGAGGGAACGCCAACGTTCCTAACTGTTTAAACAGTATTGAATCATTCTTAAATAAACAAACTTGAGGAAAACATTAAGATAAATATTTCTCAGCCAGAGAAGGTTACTGATATACAGTAGATCCTAACTCTATTTAAATTTTTCTTTACAGAGGAATATGAACAATATGGCATACATATAAGGAAAACAATAACAAAGAGAGATGCACTTCACCAATGACATAGAACAGGATCCCAAGAAACAGCTTTTATATTGATGTCAAACCGGTTACAGTCTTCAAGTCCAATGTTTCAGTTCAGCAATCATCTTCACTATTCAGCCTAACAAATCTATCACAAGTAGAGCTCCAAGGGCTAGTGAACACTATTTACATTCAGAAGTTTGAGCTCGAATGTATTTCAAAGCTCTGTAAGCAACTCAGCCAACAATTTCTCATCTTCTACAGAAGTATTTATAGAAGAATGAGGAGGTGAGATCTAATAAAAGATTTGCTAAAGTAATTAATACAGATTCAAGACTTCTTGGCCCTTTGAGGGGTTCGATGAAGAGTTTTAGAGGTGGTTCTCTGTATTAACTATTTTACATTAACTATCAAGTCTGTTGGAAAGAATTTGTTGACCTTTGAGGTTTGGCGTGAGGTTGAAATAACTCTGCAGATATTTCTCGCATTAAGTTCCTTGCAGAAGTAACCTCTCGGCTGCGTTGAGGCAAAACACCTTCCTTTGCAATAACTTCGGCCCTGGTTTGAAAGGTTTGAGGCAACAGGTGGCATTCAGTCACTGGGAGGAATCAATTTGCCTCCTTTTTGTGGCGGTGGAGGGTTTGCTGTCACTAAAACACTTTAGGTATTCTGTAGACTGTGTTTTAGATTGGGGGATTAGGCTTTTGATAACAGTCTTAGCCGTAATCCCCATAAAAATGTCTTCAATTCTCTATGCTGGCACCTTTCTGGTCTTCTACAGCTGATACTCTTTGACTGTGCTGGACTCTTGGTGCCTCGCTGTTACACAGGGCTGCGCAGGGTCATACGGCATCAATGCCTCATGAAACACTGATGAAAACGTGAATTTGACACATGCGAAACAATTTCCTTTGATGTATTCGAAGGCTAGAGGATCGTCATCCTCGGCATACGAAATTTCTTCATTTAAGTGAAAAAAAATTAAACCCTATGAAAAACAAACAAATGTTACAAAATCCTTCATTTATAGGTCAAACTGCATTGGAGGGTGTGAGGAGGAAGTAGGGCCATTGGATGGCATCATCCAACGGTCGAGATTAATCGAATGGAGTCAAAGGGGAGGCAGAAAGGTGATTAAATCAGAGCCGTCGATCACGCAAGATCGATGGTGGGAATGCGATTGCCACTGTACAATAGCTTGGTTATCGCGCATGCACTTTGGTTAACCAGCAGACAACTTCGGCGATCAACAACCATTGGATGAGGGGCCACAGATTGGACGGCTGCGGTAATTTCGCTGGGCATCCATGGTCTAAACGTTAATGCGCGGCGGACTATGGTTATACGGTGGTTTTTGAAATAGTACAAGGGACACGCGTCGCTAGATGTATGGATTCGCTGGGCAACGCGGAAAAACCACCACCCACCCAAAGGCGGTGCGGAAGAAACCGGCGTGGTTATGTGAAAACAGCGGAAAAAGCAATGAAATGACGTAAAGAGAGGTTAGGCGGGAGAATGCGCGGAGGACTGTTAGATCGTGGAGCGGGGATGCAGATCAACGGCGGAGATGCGGCATCGGGATATAAATGAAAAAACCTTTGTAAACAACAAAAATTGACATTTTTCCACTTTACAAAGGAAAAAGGATTTATTTATATGAATGGCGGGGGTATCGTATGGTGGGCCCGACGGGATTGATCGCAAATCGCAAAAGTGGAAAAGGCGATGGCAGATTATGCGACAGAGAGAAAATGCGATATTGCGATTATGTGATGGGCAGAAACTGCGATGGATCGCATCGCAAATATTTGCGATGCTCGTTGGAGGAAAAGTGAAAATTGCGATCTGCGATCTGCGATGGATCGCAGCGCAAATATTTGCGATGCATTAGTTTAAAAAATAACAATTGGGAAATTCTGCGATCTGCGCTTTGCGATAAGCGCCAAAGGGTTAAAACTTGGTTCCAGGGTGCGGGCGTATGGAAGAAAAGGGGCTAAGGGCTTAAGCTCGGGGGGCTTAAGTTCTATACACAAAAACATGTATTTTCATGGTTTTTGAAGGATTTCTTGAAGGAAATGAAGGTTTCGGTAAGGTTAAAAAGTGGGTTTTTTAACCTTATAAAAGGGATTTTAAAGTAATGGAAAGGGAGAAACATGAAATTGTGGGTTTTTCATGGGTAATGGAGAAAATAAAATGAGGTTGGTGAGGAAGAAAAGGAAGGGGACCAAGGGGTTCTGCAACAGTATTTAACTTGGGATTTTTTAAGGATTTGAGAGGCTTTTAGGATGTAAACAGCAATAAGGGATCTGGATAGAGGCATGAGGCCTTAGAGAGACTTCAAGAGCTAACAATTTTTAGTGATAAAATTTTTCCTTGGAGGCTCCAAAAATATTTAGCCACCTTTTGGTATAACAAAATATTATAGGTGGCTAACAGTGGCTCCACTTGGGGATGGTGCCTTCTTGAAGGCATCAAGAATTCAGACTTGATTTCTGGGAGGCTAATCAGTTGCCTCATCCATTTCTCTCTCTGGGATTCTGGCCAGGTGCCTCATCCATTATATTTCTCTTACTCTGCTTCTGAAAAATAACATCAGTCATGAAAGATAAATGGACTTCATCAATACAACTTTCTACCTACCCAATCCTACTGATCTAAAATTTTTTCTTCATCAGAGTGCACTTTGATTGGAAAACTCTTTTTACAACATTTTATTCTTTTGAAAGCATAAAAACTAATCTAATTCTACTTCTTATCTCTCCCTGAACTCAGATTAAACAGTTGAGCCCAGATGTTTCTCTACCTAATCAACTGTCTGTTGGGATTAAACTATCCAACAAACTTTCATTCTCTAAATTCTAAGACAGAAATTTAAAAAAAGTCAAGTTAAGATTAAGCTATTTAACTTGCTGTGATCTATGGCATAAAAACAAGCTACACATAGATTATTATTTGCAGAAAATTAGAAAACAAAAATGGAAGGCTTAAGATCTGAAAGTTTCTCATCATGGCCTTCTCTTTTCTTCATAGCTCTGTTTTTGCTTTTGTTTGAGCTGTCTCTTCCTTGATATCTGATTCAGATTTTGGGAAAATTAGAACCAGTTTTTCTCTTTTATGACTCAGAAAATAAAACAGTTTTGAGTCATCTCTCTTTGGAAACTTTGGTTCAGATTTTGAGTTTGTTTGAACCTTCATTTCTATCCTAATCTATCTATTGATAAGCCAAGATTGAATAGTTTGGAAAATCGAATTCACTATCCTATCAACAGAAAATTTAAAGCTAATTAGTCAAGATTAGGCAGTTTGACTAACTAGAAGTGTGTTTTGAGGAGTGGCATTTGAGCTTGCACACTTTCAGATTTATTTCTCTTTTTGGCATGGGGTTGTGCCTTTCTTGTTTTCCTTCTGCCCTCTTTTCATTTTCTTTGTTTTTGTATTTTTGATTTTTTACAACTTGAATGCAATGGTGGATGAAATATTTATAATGGAAAAAGAAAAAGGAAGGCTTTAAAACATATCATGAATCAAGAGAAGTAATGCTTGAGTATCCTGCCATTGACGGGACCCTCAAACAATTCCGATCCATCCAACTGATGTAAGAAAAATGCGTTATTACCAGAAATTGAATGAATAGAGTAAGGTAGAAGCCATAGGTTGTCAAATTTTCCGTGCTTGCCCCTTTCTTCCCTTCTTGAGTCCCACTTCAAAACTTTGTCCCCAATCTTGAAATTGCTAGCCTTTGTTCTTTTATCAAATATCTTCTTGATACTGTCTTGTTTCTGCAATGCTTTGTGATACACCCCTTCCCTGATTTGCTAAAGATGAATGGTCTGATTTATTCTTCTGGTCATGTCATTATCTTTAGTCTGCAACTCTTGAATCAACTTCATCATTGGTACACCAAGGCTGTTTGGAAAAATTGCATCTGTACCATACACAATCTGAAAGGGTGACATACCAATAGATTTCTTCAAAGTTAATCTGTCAGCCCAAAGTGCATGAATCAGCTTTGTGTGCCAAGACTTTTTGTTATCCTCCAACAGTTTCTTGATTATGTTCACTAAGCTTTTGTTGGAAGATGCTGCAAGTCCATTACCTTGGGGGTAATAGGTTGTGGAATGCCCCAATGCTATCTGATATTTGTGATAGAATTCAACCATTCTATTAGATCCAAACGCTGCTGCATTATCAGTGATGATCTTGGTAGGACAACCAAATCTGGAGAGGATGTTAATCTCCATGAATTTTATGATAACTGAATCATTGGCCTACCTACAAGGGATGGCTTCTATCCACTTAGTGAAATAGTCTGTGGCAGTGAGAATCCATCTATGCTGGGCAGAAGATGGTGGATGGATTTCTCCTATGAAGTCAAGACCCCACTATTGAAAAGGAGCTTCAATAGTGATTGGATGCAGAGGAAGGGATAACAATTTTCTCTTGCCTTCGAATAGTTGGCATTTATGGCAAGTAGTGGTTCCTTTGTGTACATCATGAAAAAGAGTAGGCCAATAGAAACCAGCCCTCAAGATCTTGTTTACTGTTGACTTCCAGTACAGATGACCTCCACACTCTCCTTCATGGAACTCCTGTTTAACCTTCTCTACATCAAACTCAGGCAAACATTTAAGCAATAGACCACTTGCATTTTTCCAATACAGACATTTATCAATATGCAATAATTTACAGCTTTCAATTTTAGGAACCTTGCCTTTGTTTTTGATAAACCAGGAGGTGTATTCAGATTAAGAAAAACATAAATAATGTCAACATACCAAGGAGAATTCATGAAATGGTCTTCAACAATGGGAGTTGAGGATTCTTATTGGTTATCCAAAGCATTAATCATGTTAATATTAGGAACTTCACAATTTGATTCAGCCATTAATCTAGCTAGACCTTGGCCTTTGATGAGCTTAGTGGGTTTTATCTCTAAATCATATTCAAGAATAACAACAATCCACTTACCTCTTCTACCATCTGGATCCTGGGTTAGAATGTCTTTAACAACTGAATTTGGGACAAAGGCAATAATGTGTGAGTGAAGGATGTATACCCTGAAGTCCTTCAAAGCTTTTACCAAGGCAAAAGCTTGCTTTTCCATAATGTTATACTTCAAAGGGGCATCCCTCAATGACTTACTAAAGAATGCAATGGGTTTCTCTTGTCCTTGTGGATTTTTCTGTAAAAGGACAGCAGCTATGGTATGTTCTGACGCAAACGAGAAGATATAAAAATCTTTTGAAAAATCAGGACTTATGAGAACCGATGTTTTGGTTAATGCTTGTTTCACCAGCTCAAAGGATGTCTTTGCTTCCAAGGTCCATTTTATCCCTTGCTCCTTCTTCAACATATTTGTGATATTCCTAAGGAGCTCAGCCAAGTTGGGGATGAACCTTCTCAAAAAGTTAATCTTCCCAATGAAAGATTGCAACTCTTTGATGTTTCGAGGATGAGAGATTTGCAATATGGCCTCAATCCTCTTGGGATCAATCTTAATACCCTCCTCAGAAATAATGTGCCCAAGAAGTTTACCTTCTTGGAGACCAAATAAAGTTTTCTTAGGGTTTAAATATATCCCAAAGTTTCTGCACTTCTCGAAAACTTTCCTCAAATGTTCTATGTGGTCTTCATCTGTTTTTGAAAACACAGTTACATCATCAAGGTAGATAATGATGAAGAAGCCCAGTTCCTCCGAGAAGGCTATGTCCATGGCTCTCTGAAAGGTTGATCCAACATTCATTAGACCGAAAGGCATTTTCACGTACATGAAAGTGCCCCATGGTGTAGTAAAGGTCGTCTTTAATTGATCAGCAGGGTGTACTAAAACCTAATTGTACCCTGAGTAGCCATCAAGCAAAGAAATTCTTTTAAATCCTACCACCCTTTGTAAAATATGATCCATTTTTGGTAAAGGGTAGTTGTCTTTCAATGAAGCTTTGTTTAAATCTCTAAACTCTATACGAAGCCTGATTTCTCCGGTCTTCTTCCCAATGCATTACCGCATTAGATACCCATTCGGGAATATCTGGCAATTGTGGACACACACCAAGATCATAAATTTTCATGATATCCTTCAGAACCAACTAAGAACTGATAGGTTTATTCTGCGCAGCTTCTGTTTGAATGGTTTTTTGTTTTATTTAAGAGGGATTTTGTGCTGTATTATTTCGGTGTCATAGGACTTAAGATCTTTGTAACTCCATGCAAAAACATCATAAAATTATCTGAACAACTCTATGTATTTGAGTTTAATGTGAGCTGGCAAAGTTTTGGACAGTTTGATCATTTTCAGTTTTTTTACGCCTGTTGCATTCCTCCACTCCATCTCTACATGTTCCGCTTATTATTTGCCACATCGTTGCACCAAACAACTCTTCTAAAGGGTTGCACCCTGTGCAACCAGCCTTTAGGGTGCGTAGTTTCCAATTCTTCTTATTTTTGATTCGCACTTAATTATGTCATATCGATTTTTCTATCGCAGTTAATATTGACAGGTTCAGGAGATGATTCTTCTTTACCAAGAAAGTTTTCTTCGCTGCAGTCTGTATCATAATCTGAGTCCGAACTATGCAGTTCGAATTCATTTCTGAATTGCATGAAGTCTTCTATTTGTTTGTCATTGTCAAAAACTTGCCAATATTTTTTGTTATCAGGCACTGCTGGTCTAAATTTTATCGGAGTTGTGTTGTCTCCAGTCTCATATGGCGTTAGACATGTCCTGGCCGCAAAATCTAAATTGTGGGCCGCAATGTTTCTTTTCCTTGGGATGAAACTCAGGTTGGATTCCTCAAATGTTTTCAAAAGGTCCATGACATCATTCCGATAGGCTCTAAGTCTGGGATGATTTTCATTATACTCCCCATTAACTTGCCTAATGATTAACTCAGAATCCCCATACACGTTAATTCTTCTGGCTCCTAACTTCTTCAAGAGATGTAAGCCTAAGAGAAGGGATTCATATTCTGCTATGTTATTTGAACACTGAAAGTTTAATTTACATGAAATGCATTCTATGTGCTTACTTTCAGTATTGCAGATCCAGACACTGGCACCAGGATTTGTTCTAGTGCATGACCCATCAAAATACATACTCCATAGAGGAATTTTATCAGTTTTATCTGTCTTCTCAACCATCATGTGTTTTGATTTTTCACTAGCTATACCGATTGAATTTGTTTTGACTCTTCAGACTTTTCGTTAAGTAGAGTAACGCTTTTTTGAGTGTCAAGGTTTAAAAGCGAAGGACATACGACTTGTGGCTCAAGACCCATATCTGGTTTGCTGTTGTTTAAAGGTTCAACAAACTGTTTCGATGGTTCATTGACTTTTACCTCCTCTTCTCTGTTGGCCATTAATTCGGTTAGTGTGAATTGTTCACTGAGCGCTTCATCATTAAACATGATAAAAGAATCAAGGCTCGTATTGACAGAATAGATAGGATATTTTTGTGGTCTGTCTTGGCTTGTGACTGTGCACTGCATATGGGACTCCCTGTAAAGTCTTCTAGTTTGATTGAAAGCAGGGATAATCGCATAGGTCATGTCCATTTGCATGGTTCCCTGCAACTTAGCCTCCCAACATCTTGATAAAAGAATTCCATATTTCGGGGGTACATCAGCCACAACAATATCCATGAGTAAGCATTTGGCTGGAATTTGGGCTAAGTTAACACATAGATCTTTGATTAGTCCTAAACATTTTGCTCTACTAGAGTCAAAGGAGTATAGGTCCTTGTAAGGTCTGGTGATCTCTAAACCAAGGCTCTCCATCACAGCTTTAGGCATTAAATTATGAGAAGCCCCAGAATCATGCATAGCGTTGTGTAAAATTTTGTCATGAACGTTTAAACTTACGTAGAAAGGAGGAACATGTCCCTCTTGATATCTACCTTCAATCTTTGGACCAAAAATAAGCTCCGGCTGGTCATCACTAAGATTGACTGTATCTCCGTTTTCCTCTATATTTAAAGCCTTCAAAATTTGGGTCCTATATACATGTTGGGTAGCTAACTCAGTTAAAGGAACAGAGATTTTAATCTTTGACATTTCCTGTTCTAGGCTGAAAGGTATTTGATTCTTCGGAGTGCTGGTTTTAGCCTTGTTAGCTGTCACTTTATCAGCAACAACAGTTTGCTGATTTGTTTTATTTACCCTTGACATAACGGTTGTAATAGGAGTACTAGCTGAAGTGTTAGTACTGCTAGAGTCTGCACTCCGTTTTTCAGTGTTTTGAGTGCCTTTCTCTTTACCTTTATCAGAATTTACAGCCACTGTTTTTTCCTTGTGTTTGACCATTTTAGGCTTGGTTGACGTGCTGTTTTGTGAAGATTTGTCAGAGGTTTTGGTGTTGGGGGCTTGTTGATTAGTCTTGCTTCTAAGGTCATATTCCCTTTGATTTTCTATGATTACATTTTCCATATCTTGATAATGATTTTCATCATCATCTATTTTGTCATCATACGGTGTATATAGACCTTGTTTTTTATCATAATGAATCTCAAAATCATCATCATCGACCTCCAGCATGTTGATAGCGCCTTCCTCTGTTATTTCGTCTATTTCCTCAACCTCACTTATAGAGTTTTGATGAAAGGGAGGAGTGATCTATTGATCATCTTCCCTAGGTCTGTTTGGAGGTTGGTTCCTTCTAACATTCTGATTCTGGTTTTGGTTCCTGTTTTGAGGAGCAGTTTGATTTTGACTTCCTTGTGCTATTTTAATTATGCTCATCTCTTTCATCATCTCTTCCATCATCCTTTCCATCTTTGAGTTTGAAGTAGAAGGTGTGGACTCCTCTCTAAAAGATACCTTCTTTTCAGCTTTCATCCTTGCTCTCTTCTCCATCAAGTTCACTTCCACAGAAAGAGCACCCCTTTGCATGTCTTCAAGGGTTGCAAAATATCTTTCTCTTAGTGAATAGGTCATATCAGCGTCAAAGCCTTCAGGAAACCTGTTTAAAGCTGAACCTTGTGGAGGTTTTAATTTTGGGGAGAGTGCGTTATATACACTGTTAAATCTGGTACAATAAGCTTGTACACTTTCCCCTGGGTTCCTATGGAGATTGTTATAGTCAGCAAGAACTTGGAGAGGGTTCTTCTTTGCCTCCCATTTGTTTAAGAATGTTTGATGGAAGGCTTGGAGATCATTAATGCTATGGGGGGCTAAGCTTTTAAACCATTTTCTGACTTCTCCCCGCACTGAGCAAATAGTCTAATCTGACAAATATTATCAATTTATCACAAGTAGTCATTCATCTTGTCCACATGTTGAGATGCTGTTATAGTATTACTAGCATCATATAATGGGATTTTGGACTGATAGTCCTGTGGAAGATTGGCTAATGGTACAGGAAGAACTAAGGGGGCATACCATGTCATTATATGATAGGGCACATGGCTTCAATAACAGGATTTACAAGAGGCTGAGTGGGTTGTATGGGGGTGGTTTGAATAGTGGCTGAAGAGTTAAGATGTGGGATGGGCCAGAATGTGACTGCTGGAGCTAATCTTGGATGAGAGACACCTAGATTGTGAAGGAAATGTAAATCGACAGGTGTTGTTTCCCCGTTTACCACGATGTTCACTTGTTTCCGGGATGAAAGTGAACTCGTAGGCCCATCCCAATTATATCATCAAATGACCCAGTTCTAAAATGGATTTACTAAGTCGGTTTGTGATTGTTGTAGAGCCGAAAGATTTTCAGTGGGACCGAATTAGTTTCTGACAGATTCGAAAACAGTTGATAATTTAATCCTAGGAGACTTCCAAAGGATGCTTTTTGGGTCATCAACTATCTCAGGTGGGTTAGGGTCAGGATGGGCTCTAGTGTGAATCTTTCTAGAAGCCACTATGCTGTGTTTTTAGAACCGAATAAACAAGACAAGTTCAACCAGATATGACAATCTTTAAGAGGTCAACTAATCTGTTTTCGTAAATTTAATCCTACAGTCCTCTAACTGAGTTTTAAATGATGTTATAATGATCAAGGTTCTTCCCAGTGGAGTCTTAAGGTCTGTTAAGGATTGTGGATTCGCCAAGTGGAAGTTTTTAGCTCCTTTGGAGGTAAAAGGTTTTATGGTCCACCACCATGTTTATTTAATACCAATCTGAAAAAAAATTTAGGTTTTTCTGAGTTGTTTTTAGTAGTGTGATTTTTAAGAATATCCTATCTCTGTTTCAAAACTTAGCTAAGGTTATGAGACAAAGACGATCTACTCTTATGGTTAAGCTAGCTGTTTTTTCAAGGTTATATGAAGCCTTATCAGAATCCTAGGGTTGACCTAGTTTGTCACTGACTCAAACAAGTTTCATCATGATTACCATTTCTGTGGTAGTGCTTGAAAAGGTTGCTTCTTACTCACAAAGTTTTCTTGAATCAAGGGTTTTCTGAGGTCTCTAAAAGGTATTAAAAACCCACAGATCCCCAGTGGAGTCGCCAGAAATGTTAGGTCTCTGTAATTTATTAGCAAGATTGGCAGAGTCCAATTACAGAAACAACATCGTTTCAACCAACTTTGGGATTCTAGGATCTAGCCCTCCTGAATCTGGAGAGGGATCTCTCCAATATGTGCAAAGATGGATACTGTCTTTGAAAGCTTAAGGTAATGATATTAGGCTAGTTGTGAAGGCCAAGGATTTTGTTTTGGATGGTTGAGCATGAAATGTTACTTGAGGGGAAAGTCCTAAGTGCAAAAGTTTCAAAAGTGAGAAGTTGCAAGTGGATAGAACAACTAAGCTAAACAGATAGATATAACGCTGGTTTTTAGTCCATTGGGCTATGGAGTCATATCTGGGCTTTAATTGAGCAACAACATCAAGTGTGATCCAAGGGGCAAGTCATCTATACCACAAGATTATTGAGATTTAAATGATGGAATGGAAACATTAAAGTGTTGGAGGGTTGGAAGTTGATAATAATTTCTCAGAGGATTTATAGTCAGTCCAAACAAGAAAAGCCTCTTAAGTAACTGTTTAAAACCAACCAAGTGCAGGGCTAACCATTGACTCCTTGGGAAATTTTGTATTCAAGCAGCTTAATTGACAAACAATCCAGTAATCCACATAATTACCTTCAGAAAGTATGAAAACACATAAGAAAAATAGAGTGTAACTTAAGATCAGATAAAGTACTTTTAAACCTAGTCTGCTTTCAGTCAACACCAAGGGAAACTTTCATAATCTGCCTTTGGAGAAAAGAATCTAGGAATCAGGGCAAACCATATCTTCTCTAGTCTAACTTTAATAGCAAATAATGGAAATCACATTCAAGAACAATGTTTAAGCAAACAGAAGGATGAAGGAACGCCAACATTCCTAACTGTTTAAACAATATTTGAATCATTCTTAAATAAACAAGCTTGAGGAAAACATTAAGATAAAGATTTCTCAGCCAGAGAAGGTTACTGATATACAGTAGATCCTAACCCTGTTTAAACTGTTCTTTACAGAGGAATATGAACAATATGGCATACATAGAAGGAAAACAATTTAACAAAGAAAGAAGCACTTCACCGGTGATATAGACCAGGATCCCAAGAAACAACTTTTATATTGATGTCAAACTAGTTACAATCTTTAGGTCCAATGTTTCAGTTCAGCAATCATCTTCACTATTCAACCTAACTATTCTAGCACAAACAGAGCTTCAAGGGCCAGCGAACACTATGTACAAATAGAAGTCTCCAGCTCAAGTGTATTTCAATGTTCTGCAACCAACCAACTTCTCATTTTCTAGAGAAGTATTTATAGAAGAATGAGGAGGTGAGATCCGATAAAATATCTGCTTAAAGTAATTAATACAGATTCAAGACTTCTTGGCCCTTTGAGGGGCTCGATGAAGAAGTTTACAGGTGGTTCTCTATATTAACTATTTTACAATGAATATTAAAGCTCGGTGGGAGCCTTATTTGACTTTGAGGCTTTGTGCGCCGTGTGGAGTAACTTTGCAGATATTTCTGCATTGATTTCCTTGCAGAAGTAACTCCCTAGCTGTGCTAGAGGCGAATATCTATTTTTCTTCAATAACTTCGGCCTCTACTTTGAAAGGTTTGAGGCAACAGGTGGCTCTGTGGTAGCTGAGGAATCAATTTGCCTCATTTTTGTGGTGGTGGAGGGTTTGCTGTCACTAAAACACTTTAGGTATTCTATAGGCTGTGTTTTAGATTGGGGATTATGCTTTTGATAACTGTCTTAGCCGTAATCCCCATAAAAACTGTCTTCAATTCTCTGTGCTGGCACATTTTTGGTCTTCTACAGCTGATACTCTTTGACTGTGCCAGATTCTTGGTGCTTCGTCGTTACACAGGGCTGCGCAGGGTCATACGACATCAATGCCTCATGAAACACTGATGAAAACGTAAATTTGACACCTGCGAAACGATTTCCTTTGATAAATCGAAGGAGGGAGGGTCGTCACCCTCATCTTTCGAATTTCATCTGAGTATAGCGAAAAACGTTAAATCCTGCGAAATACAAACAAAAGTTATGAAATCCTGCGTTCATAGGTTAAACTGCATTGGAGGATGTGCGGAGGAAGCGGGGCCGTTGGATGGCATCATCCAACGGTCGGGATTAGTCGAATGGAGTCAAACGGGAGGCGGAAAGGTGATTAAATCAGAGCCGTCGATCGCGCAAGATCGACGGTGGGAATGCGATTGCCAATGTACAATAGCTTGGTTATCGCACAGGCACTGTGGTTAACTAGCAGACAACTTCGGCGATCAACAACCGTTGGATGAGGGGCCACCGATCGGACGGCTGCAGTAAATTTCGTTGGGCATCCATGGTCTGAACGTTAATGCGCGGGGGACTACGGTTATACGGTGGTTTTTGAAATAGTACAAGGGACACGCGTCGCTAGATGTATGGATTTGCTGGGCAACGGGGAAAAACCACCACCCGCCCAAAGGCAGTGCAGAAGAAACCGGCGTGGTTATGTGAAAACAACGGAAAAAGCAATGAAATGACGTAAAGAGGGGTCAAGAGGGAGAAAGCGCGGAGGACCGTTAGATCATGGAGCGGGGATGTAGATCAACGGCGGAGACACGACAGAGGGATTTAGTGGGCAAAACCTTTATAAACAACGAAATATGACATTTTTCAGCTTTACAAAGGGGAAGGCGTATTTTATATGAGCGGCGAGGGGATCGTACGGTGGGTCTGGCGGGACTGATCGCAAATCGCAAAAGTGGAAAACGCGATGGCGGACTATGCAACGGAGAGAAAATGCGATATTGCGATGGATCGCATCGCAAATATTTGCGACGGCTCTTTGGAGGAAAACTGAAAATTGCGATCTGCGATCTGCGATGGATCGCAGCGCAAATATTTGCGATGCATCAGTTTAAAAAATAACAATTTGGAAATTCTACGATCTGCGCTTTCCGATAAGCGCCAATAGGGTTAAAACTTGGTTCCAGGGTGCGGGCGTATGGAAGAAAAGGGGCTAAGGGCTTAAGCTCGAGGGGCTTAAGTTCTATACATAAAAAAATGTATTTTCATGGTTTTTGAAGGGTTTCTTGAAGGAAATGAAGGTTTCGGTAAGGTTAAAAAGTGGGTTTTTAACCTTATAAAAGGGATTTTAATGAAATGGAAAGGGGGAAACATGAAATTGTGGGTTTTTCATTGGAAATGGAGAATAGAAAATGAGGTTAGTGAGGAAGAAAAGGAAGGGGACCAAGGGGTTCTGCAACAGTATTTAACTTGGGATTTTTGAAGGATTTCAGAGGCTTTTAGGATGTAAACAACAATAAGGGATCTGGACAGAGGCATGAGGCCTTAGAGAGACTTCAAGAGCCAACAATTTTTAGTGATAAAATTGTTTCTTGGAGGCTCCAAAAAATATTTAGCCACCTTTTGGTATAACAAAATATTATAGGTGGCTAACAGGTCCCTCACCAAGCCTTCATTTTCCCTCTCATGCATTTAGTATTATATGCTTAGGGATGTGTATTTCTTATGTGGGTGGTCCCCACATATCATTAACAAAACAAAATAAAATAAAATTAACTTGCTTCTAAATCCTATGTCTTCTAGAAAAAATCAAATGGGCCTCGTCTTCACCAAAATTAGCCCCCAAAATGTAGAAATAAATCTTGTTCCAAATTAATTGAGGAAGGGACATTATAGTCCTCCCCTCCCAAATGTTGCTTGTCCCCTATCAAATTCAGTGTTGTATGCTCAAATATGTGTTCACCCTCCCAAGTGGCATCCTCATCTGGAAAGCTCTTCTAACACACCAAGTACTCTTTGATCATTCTGCTCCTGTGCCTCCTTTCCCTAATCTTCGGGATGGCCTCTGGTTCCAAAACTAGGTGCCCCTCATCATCAAGTGGAGGAAAATCCACAACTATAGTAACTTGATGCCCCAACACCCTCTTGAGGCATGAAACATGGAAAATTTTGTGGATCTTTCTCCTTGGTGGCAGCTCAAACTCATAAGCTACCTCTCCAACCCTCCTTATTACCCTGTAGGGTCCATAAAATCATGGTTGTAGCTTCTTGACCCATTTTTGTTTCAAGGTGGATTATCGGTATGGTTAAAATCATAGGAAAACCAAGTCCCCCTCCTCAAAATTCCTCTCAACCTGATGCCTGTCACCATATGACTTCTAATGGTTCTAATCTATCACCCTGATCTCCTCCTATCGATCACCTTGCCATACTGGTGAAGTTCCCAACACCATAAAAGAATCACTAAAACCAAATGGAAGATATGGATGACCATCCCCTATATAAACCATCTCACCACTACGGGTATTTGAACTGCTCAGCCTTGTTGTGCCATAATCCCCTACCCTTCGTAGAAGGAACCTATCATGTTGACATTGTGACACTTCAGTCATGATTCACTGCCTAGCATGCTCATACCAGAGCCTCCTCTCCCATAACTCCTGTCCATAATATATGGGATGACCTAGGCTAGGCTAATCCAGCCAAAGCAACTCAACAGTGAAAATGCCTATAAATCCATGGCTAGCCCCAATCCTAAGCAAAAATCTAACTTGTCCTATGGTGAGGGCTTCAGTGATCTCCCATGTCTTCGCCTATTAATCAATCAGTTTGCCTATTATCTGGACCATGATCACTAAGGAGTGAAGTATCCCACCAATCCATTGGATCGCTTAATCCTATAACCATACTTGAGGTCCACAACCCCCAATCCTCTCTACTTGCCACTGTGATATGCGACTAGTTTTTGGGACCCCTTTATGCCATGTCACTACCTCCTATAGGTATATAATAGGTAGGCATTGAGCATCAAGAACATGTGTTGCGAATATACATCTACTCCGTGCTTACCAAATCACACAACGAGATATGTTATCCCAACTCCTGATTATGTGCATGGGTACTATGGGAAGCCTAGGAATTATCCTGCCAATAAGGACTACCATCCTCCTCATCTCATGGTCACCTAACGCCTGAAGTTGTCTAGCTGAAAAAGTGGCATGTCACTCCCTCTTGATCACCTCCCCAAGTGTGAGCCTAGGGGTGCAACATATGTTACCTCGACAATCAACCATGTCATCCCTAAGAATGTAATCGTCAACTCATACCTAGGTGAGCCTCCCATGCCCTTCTTCCTGAATGGAGAGTGTCAAAGGGAATAGCCAAACCCTCTGCAACTATAAGCAACACCGGAGGATGATGGGTGGGTATGTCTCAAAGAGTATGATCAAGAGTTTGTCAGAATTCTCAAGAGTAATCCTTCAGGCGACCCTCTATCCACCTATGATCTTATGATAACCCCCTTGAGGCCCTTCCTCCACTAAACATGGTGTCTCTAGATGCTCAACAATGTCCTCATCAATCCTAGGTGAGTTGCATCCAATAATACACCTATTTTACTTGTACATAAGTCTCCTATATCCCAATGCCAACCAAGGCCTCTAATACCCTCGATGTTTGAGAGCTCCCATTGAGCTTCACTTCAAACTACAACCATCTCCATGAGTCTAACCCACCCCAATGAGTACCAACTCACAATCTCTTGCCATCCAACCCCAATATAGGGTTCAAATTCACAAACTACAACACATAGAACAAGCCCTCCATCCTGCAAGTGTTTCATCCTGTGTGTAGAAATTTGAATAATTGATATGTTATACACCGAGATTCTCCTGATCACACACTATTTTAACTTCATTCACAATACAAAATCTCTTCTACCATTGATCATTAATTGCGGAAATAAAAACAATCGCATGCGCACATTAAAACCATAAACAATCACACATATGAACATAGTATTTTATGGGAAAGCTTAAAGCTGAAAACCCCCAACTATCTGTATATTATATGTCATAGAGATCATGTAACAATCATTATACAAATATCCTCACAAAGCTCTTAGTACAATCTCCAATTGTTACACACTAATCAAGCCCGATCTAGCAAATCACATGCTCTAATCTCTGCCACCTGATAGCCTGCCTCAGGTGGCAGAGATTACCATATTTTTCAACCCAAAGATTTCGACGAATCTTTAGTTCTTTAAGGTCTAGGCGTGATGACATTGTATCATATGCACCAAAAAGAGTTTCTATAATAGCAAAAGCTATGTTTTTCTCAGTAAGCATAAAGTAAACAGTATGCCTAATGGTTATATGCTTAAATTATGGCAATTTATAGAATACGCACACTCTTTTTACACCACTATCGTAAAGTGGATAATTTTTACTACCACAAATGCCACCATTTTCAATAAATTGCATTCTTTTTTCTCCATTCTCAATAATGTAATCACTTGTTATTTCCAGTGGTGCTTCACGATTCTCTTCCTTACCATTGAAACGTGACTTTGTCGACAATATGGATGCTCCATTTTGAGGTAAGCATGATGTCCACAATAAATACACTTGTGCAGACTACTTGAGTGCCTCATAAAACCCTTAAAGATGCAAGTTGGACATCCATAGTATCCATGAACATTGAGACCAGTCAAAGTGCCATATGTAGGAAGATCGTGGATTATAAACAATAAAGAAGCTCTTAAAGTGAATTGAATTGAATTACCATCCCTTAAAATTTGAATTGCTTCAATTCCTTTCCACAATTTCACTAGCTCATCAAATAATGGTTCTAAATAAACATCAATTGTATTTGAAGTCACACTTTTTTCCCCGGTATGATCAATGACAACATCAAGAAAAATGGCTTGGTTGTTAACCATGGAGGCAAGTTATAATTTATTAAAAACATTGGCCAAGTTGACCATTTAGTGCTTTGATCTGAGAAAGGGTTCACCCCATCTAGAGCTAAACCTAGTCTTATATTGCGAGGATCTTGGGCAAAATCAGGGGATTTATTGTCAAATTTCTTCCAAATCTTATAATCAGCCACAAAACATTGTTTTCCATCGGTGCTCTTATTTTGGGCATGCCATTGCATTATCTCGGCAATGTCTCGACATTTGTACATTCGAAGCAACCGTGGGATAAGTGGAAAGTGGCGAAGAACCCTTCTCAGAGCTGAATTTGATTTCAACCCTGGTCTATACCTCCCTTCTTTACATTTTGGACATTCAGTCTCACTTGCAAGATTTTTGTGAAATAATACACAACTATTCACACATGTGTGGATGTTTTCATACCCTAAGCCTAGCTTAGTGATTTGCACTTTACATGCTCTTCGTTTTGTTGGCAGCGTGGAGTTGAGTGGTAAAAATCGTTGTACAAATGCCAATAACTCATCAAAACTCTCATTTGTCCAACCATGCACCACTTGCAAGTTAAGAATTAAAAGGATTGTTTTTAAATGACTTAAATTGCAAGTACCATACACATGTTTTAAAGCATCCTCCATCAAATTCTGCCATTCATCCTTGAAACCCTCATTCAACATTCTATCAACTTCAATCCCTTCATCAAAGGTTCCTACCTTTTCATTTGTGTTTTTTGCCTCTTCATCTATGTTTAGTGCCTCTACATCTCTCATGCTATGCAATTCTATCCTATCTGGATAATAATTTTGAGTGAAAGAGCTTATATCGCTATGCCCATATTTTAGCATATGTTGAAAAATCACACTTCTTTTTCTCATCTTCCCACCACGACAATCATTACATGGACATGCATATTTAAGCAAGCTCTTCTCATCATCTATTCTCTCATCATGTGCATGGTATTCATCCGTTGTCAAAATTGGGCGTTGACTCATCTTCAATTTTCCGCATTCAAAGATGAAACTAATATGTTAACTCTTTACTTTCAACTCTTTTTAGAACTTTATTTGTAAAAGAGAAGTTTCGGCTCCCATTTGAGCACAAATTTCAATTGTGCAAACTTTTTAGAAACAACATATAGGAAGAGAAGACTACACATTTTTACCAATGTGAACACACCCATACACAACAATCACATAGTTAAACAACAAAATAAAGCCATATTTGAGAGAAAGCTTTTGGATCAACACTTGTTTGAGGAGATATTTTTATTGTATTTACACCTTTTGAATGCAGATCTATCAACATGACACCAAAATTTTTTGGTTTTGAACACAGATCTATCAGCATGATAGCAATATTTTTTGGCAAATATATTAGCATTCTTAAGGGCACAACCCTTGTGGCCATTTTTAAAAATTCATTACATTAGTAGTGAGGAGAAGAACACACCAATGGGAGTTGCCTTAGCAGCAAATAGGATGCATCACTTAGCTAAAGGGGAGGCACTTGGTAATGATGAAGTCACAATTACCAGTAGTTAACTCTCTCCTTTAAAGCCTATTTCTGACATGTTCCTAGTGCTCATTCCTAGAAAACGAGGGCACTCCAATTGAGGGAGTCACTTACCTATTCATGGCAATATGAGGAGTTACAAATTATCACCTTTTTGGCACTTGAAGGGAATACATTCTGTTTTTGGCCACTTGCATGGAGGGAACATTAATGAAGGATTTACACCACATTCCCTCCTTATTCCTAGAATGCAAGAGGGTACATTATTTGGAGATTTACATTACTTTTCTAAGCTTGAAGAAGTTCATCCTAGTAGAAAAGATGCCTTTGGAGTCATATTTGTTATTCCTATCTTCATATATAATTATGTGACTGATATTTGATACTCATTCAAGACCTTCACAAGTTGTAATAATATTACCTAGGATAAAATGTCTCTTAATAAACTCCAGTTGATCAAGAAAAATGGTTCAGGCTGCCATATTCTTGATTATGAGACACATTACAAAGTGTGATAGGCCGACAATTTC
This sequence comes from Pinus albicaulis, assembly GCA_034641835.2. Taxonomy (NCBI): domain Eukaryota; kingdom Viridiplantae; phylum Streptophyta; class Pinopsida; order Pinales; family Pinaceae; genus Pinus; species Pinus albicaulis. Next base: position 1,313,049,917 of record CM076570.1, read on the forward strand.
TCACTATGTTTATCTTGTTTTCTATCTTGAAACTTGTGTAGTTTATCTTGTTGTTGAAGTGAGACACCTTGTATGTGTCTCAAATAATTGATTTGTCACAATATACTCAAAATTATCCCACATTTCCTTCAAAAGATGTGTGCATATTCAGCGGGGAAATTTTCCTCCAATTACCATTATGGCAGAATCATATATGAACAAATAGTCATATTATGTAAATGCAAAGACAATCCCAAACCTTCCTCTCAAAGAAGCAACATAGTTTTGTGTAGGATACAAGGTAAATGAGATTGGAAAGCATCCAATATTGTCAAATCCATGTTTTTCTGAAAATAATTTGATGACCAAGAAGCCACAAAAATAATGTTGATGCTAGTTGGACCACAATAGCTTGGACTAGAATTGTAACATCTAGAGATGAGTCATAGACACATTTAGAAAATTCAGACATAGCTCAAGACACTATAAGACTAGACAGAGCTTTGTTGTTATAAAGAACACTCATGTATCTCTACTAGACATTTTGAAGTGGATTGATGAACAATGTGTAACAAAGATGGATTTGATGTTTCGCTTGTTTTAGCCATGGCCTTCAAGCTTGTTAGCACATGACAGAGAATCTCTATCTAGATTTTCAAGAATATTCTCATGTTATGACTGCTCTTCTGCCACCAAATTTACCTCCAACGTCATTGCACAAGAAATTAATGTCCAATGTGCTAGCAGTTTCTATTCTTACAAAGATGAATGGTCATAGTTGAACTATATTTGATTTGAATGAAATTAAAACATAAACATAAGATACTATAATCATTATATATCATTTGGAGAATTGAACTTGTCATAAGTAAAATTTTCTTCCAAGATCTCATGAGTATGCTAGAATATACCTCAATCACTGCCAACTTCTTTGCAAATCCCATATTGGAAAAAATGTTCGATGTGACTAAGGATAGGTATAACTTACAATTTATGGTTCTCTTCTAGTGTTAAATGTGATTATTAGATGAGGAAACTTATTCTAGTAGATACAGGGGCTTTGGGCCTACCATATAACTTCAATGGAGTTATGATTATAACACAAGAATTGATACTGATCACTAAACACTAGCCATCTTGATGTGTAAGCTATTAGGAGAGAATGAGAGCTCTATTCTGCTTTTACCAATGTTTGCTTAACACATTAGAGGAAGATGTATTTTTGAGGAGGAACTAAAGGCACACTATGATATAAATAGAATTACTTTCTCAAGCAATATTTCAAGAACTTGTGAAGTAACATCTTGTATTAAGACAATTAGAAAAAAAATTGCTGACAGACTAGAGGCAGGAAACTTATAAGAGTTAATACAATCAATGCCCAGATTTAAGCTTCAGTTTCCACCACACTCCTAACCACAAAGGACCAATGAGGATATCACTATAAAGAACTTAAGAGTAGATCCTTGTTGTGATAAGATGGGTTTGGCTAGGGAAAAACAATGAGAACAAGACAACTGACAAATCATACAACAGGAAAGGACAACCTTAAAGTAACTGACCTGTTTCATGCAATATATTTAATACGCTACCAGCAATTTGGGCAATAATTATTAGTATCAACTTCCAAGGTAAAATAAAAATATTTGCATCATTATAAAGGTCTCTTGTGGGAGTTTCACACTTTCTTGCAGTTGTCTACAATAGTAACATATCTGATCTATTAATATTCAACATTCTAGAGTTTTCTTATATATATTGACTACCGTAACTGCAGATACTCAACTGAGACCAATGCATATCATGACATCACATCCTCTTTATGCATTTGAGAAGAGTTTTTTACTCTACTAATGGCAGCCTAAGTGTTGGTTTATAGGCCAGAAGTTCGGGAACTCTCTGTTGCACCTACAGTTTTCTATGAGAGCATGCTCAACCACTAATGAAGTAAAACTAAGTGAAACTTCAGTGATTCTGTATGTCATTATTTCAAAGTTTAGTATTGAAGCTTGCGACAACTGGAAAAATATGGCAAGGTTAGGATCAGAAAACATAGGAAACAAAAATTATTAAATCACAAACAAAAAAAATGTTAAAATCCCATATGTTTGATGTAAATTAGAAAACCCAAGAAATAACTAAGAATAAAGGCTTCATTTACTACTAGTGGACAAAGGTAGCCACCAATCATCACAATCCAAAATTCCGCTGGGCCATTGCACTTGCAAACACTGTGAAACAATAAGGTGTGCTACAACATAAACATGGCCACTCAAGCTTGGAAAGCTGACTAGTTAAGACAAACTGCACAAGTGCCCAACTTCCCATAATATGATGAGGAAAAGTAATGTAAACAAAAAATACAATAGATCAGCCACAATGTATTTGACACCATGGTTCCATGACAATGTTTGATGTGCCCATATTGTGGGATTTATATGGTGGCTTATGATAATCTAGTGAAACCTTAGCCACATCATATAGTTTCCATGACAATGTATGATGTGCCCAAATTGTGGGATTTATATGGTGGCTTATGATAGTGTGGTCAAACCTTAGCCCAATTGTTGAGGCAAGTTCTAACTATTATCCAAAGGCCCATGCAAAATAACCATATGTGAACCTAGCAATGTTGGAAGCCTAGCCTTCTTCAACTTTGAAGTCATTATGGAAAAGAAAGTATTGAATGTAGAAATGGTTTAAATGAACAGTTGAAATTTAGATATTACTAGAAAGGCACAATAAAGGATGCTGCAAATTGGCCTTTGCAGAGTCCCCTCATAAAACAAGCTAGAGGGAGGAGTCTCTTTTCATAGAGAAGGCTTCTGTTAAAGAAGCAATGAGAAACTATGATGTTTAATTCTACAATCATGAAGAACTATTTGCAAACAGTGAATGAGTTTGCACCAATGTCGTCAGAATTTAGATTCTAGAGTAGCAAAATGGAACTCGGTGTGATACATTGTTTTCAATTGAACCATTCAGTGTACATTGTTGATATAAGGCAATATGAATATAGTGCCAAGTCATAAACAATACATTTCTTAGATCTAAATCAACATATACAGTGAGCGAATAGGGGCAATAGAAACTGGTTTGGAGGCTTATAAATAAGTGAAAATACCTATTTTGAAGGCAGAATTGGACCAACGTTGACCCCTTGAATTATGAGCTTAATGTTTGGAGTACAACCAGCTCTTCCTCATTGAACAAACTCAGCAGCATTTATGGCTCGCTTTTTCTCCTAAATGACACCCTCTGCACACATGTAATTAAGGAATCTCCATAACCCATGCACAGAGATTGTGATAGCAACCAAAAGAGGTTTCAACCCACAATAATGCTACAGCTGCAAGGAAATTTGTCTAGCAACTTGTCCTTCAACACAATGTCACTCTCAGGAGGTAAGAACTTTAGCAAATGAGAAAAATATCAATCCTGCCTTCCAAAAACACACCCACAAGACAAAGACCATATTCAAGCTCCCTTGTGACTGGTTATTGTACTTCCTTTGTTACAGAATTTGGCCAAGTGAGTGTAAGAGTGAATATGGCCCTCTTGAGTGGCAAATTCTACCCCTTGGAAAAATTTAACTTGACCCACGGAATAGAGATTTTTAGCGTCTTTCACAATACTAAACTTGTTCTTCCTTGAGTTGAACTTGACCAGCAATGAATAGGATGAACTCAACCCTAAATGCAATGTTCACTTCCTTTCGAAGCATTATTGAGAGGTTGGAGACTTAGAGGTTGATGTCAACAATCCCAAATACATTGATCCACACTTTATGCTAATGCCCAAAGATATCCTTTCTAGCAACAAGGAAGCTCTTTGTACATAGAACTGTCAAATCAAGCACAAACTAGCATATATGGTCATTGATAATGGAAACCAAAATAACATTCTCTTGCTTCAATTGGAAAAGGAACTCCAGTTACCAAACTTAAATCATCCCAACTCACATTAGCTTGGATGGGTTAAAGATGCACATTAGCTTGTGCTAATCACTTGAAAATAGATGAGAATGTTGCTAGAAGATGACAAGATTTTTCCCAATATCTTATATGTTCTTACAAAAAAAGATGAGAAGACTTACAAAAATAATATGATGATAACAAGTATGAATAATTGGGTAAAGCAGGGGCTTCTAGGTTCAACCTTAGGCATGTGCCCTCTTTCAATCCTAATATTACTTGGAATTATTTCTATTGTGCATGTTAAATGTTGGGTGATTATGTTGTTGGTATTGTCCTTCATTACAGTTATGACGATTAATTCTAACTCAAGATTGGAACTGGTAGTGGTACTAATATTCGTGCAAGGTTAGTAGCCCTTTGGGCCCTATTAAAATTTCTTATGGTTAAAGGTGTTAAAAATATTTAGGTTGCTGGAGACTCGAAAGTGGTAATGAGAGTTTTAAAGGTTTTGTGCCATTGGATAGTCTGGTTCTCTCTCACTGGCAGCACTAAGTTAAGGAACTCTATGAAGATTTTCATTCGGTTTCTATTCAGCATGTTCTCAGAGAATATAATTCTCAGGCAGATCATCTTTCAAAGGATCGTATTGCAATCAACAGAGGGATTATGCATGGAAAATCAGAGGGAGGGTTTTGGTTTCAACTTTCATAGAAATACTGTTTTAAAATTATTTTACACACAGTTTTAAGATATTATTTTGGGTTGTGTGTAATGTTAGCACTATAGGTTTTAATGTCATTTTGAAGTTCAATGTTTATTAGAAGGATGTTTTGCAGAATATGATGATAATCAATAAATTGTCGAAAGGAGCTCTTATGCGTAGGCACAATCAATGTATACTTTAATTTTTACTTGAAATAATAGATGCAAAATATACATTGGTTTTCTTGGAAGAAAAAAGACATAGAAATGAGGAAAATTTTATGTGGAAGAAGATAAAGAAATTTTCTGTTGGTTTCCATTTTCAAACAACTCTTTTTTCATTTACAAACCTGGCTCCTTTCGCCATGGTTCTTTTGATGACTATAAAGACAGACTTTTATAGGCGTACTCTTTCTATTTGAGTATGGGTGGTTGAATGTGGGGAATGGGTGCTACCACCTAAAACTCTATCCTATAGAACAAAACTCTATTCTATAGTGGCAACTTGTAATGGGTGGCTAAATGTGGGGAAGGGGTGCTACCACCTAAAAAAAAGAGATCTACAGAACTATTAACTTGATGTTTTATTTCTGATTTCTTTGACACATCATTTCATTCAGAAAAATCATTTCATTAGTCTACAGGTCTTACCAGTTATTCTATATTCTTCTTCGGATGTGAGCCCAGACACTAGATAGGATGAGATAAATATGGATGATCCCATCAAAGGAATCCTAGCCAGCAACATTAATAACTATTTCTCGATTATACTCCTCAGTTGGACAGGACGTATTAAAGTCAATTTTTTATCCGATATTGCTCACATTGAACCAACTAGAGAGGTTTCAAATGGGAAGGCCTAACCTATGAATGACAGGAAAGCTCAACCATAATTTGGGGCAGATTTAATTGAAAAATATGGTGACAATATTTTCTGATTGAACTCATTAAAAGCATCATGGGTGGAAAGGTTTATTTCTTCAATTATAGAAATAGAAACACTTATATTTTCATGGGGTTTTAGCTTTGATAGTTTTATAAAAATATAGTGTAACACTAGTTGCAATGCATGTGCGAAGAACGAACAACACCCATCTGATGTCTCTTGAATCCATCACACCCACGCTTATTGTCTTGAAAAGGTAGCGAGGTTTACAACTGGAAATGAGATAAGGACTATAGACCACTAGAATAAGAGGGTTTGGGATTTCTTTCATTGGGCCACCGCTTCCCAATACACTATGAGGAAAAAATCCCTCTTGCAACTCGGTGATATCACTGAGGTAGCAAAGAACAGAAGATAAATTCCAGGTTGGGAAAGAGGACGCATAGATTTCTAGGCCTCGTGACCAAACATATCTTTTGAACCTGGAAATGCTGGAAATGGTAGTGATTCGCTTCCTTTAATGATGTGACTACTTAAGCCGGACTGCTCGCTGGAGGAAGCGATTCAGTTGAATCCATTGATTAGCTAGTGAGTATCGTAAAACCAACAGCATCAAAAACATAAATCCTAGAACCAATAGCATCATAGAAAAAACTAAAAAAATCCATGATCCTTACCCAAAAAAATTTGTATGAATCAACAATATCTCAAAACAAACAGAGCAAATACAAAGCCAAGAAATAGAAAAATATAAAATCCAACTAACCTGTGAGTTTGGGTATGCAAAATTCAATTGTGAATTTGTTGTTGCCCGCCTCTTCAAAGGCCTCCAAGTTTTGTCTAATGTGTTTTTATCCATGATAAAACCTGTAATTATATAGAAAAAATTTGCAGCCCTAAAAACCCTCTCACCAACAGCAAAAATCCTCCCACCAAGAGAAAAAATTTGGCGCCAAATAACTAGCACATCCAGTTTTTATCTAAATTTTAGAACCAACTACAAAAATTCAGCCCCAAAGACCCAGAACCTCATCTTCTTGAACCAATCCGTGTAAGAACAACCAGTTTTCCTCTGTTCTTGGGCTTTCATACAAGTGAAATCAACCATGCCCTCTCCCGGAGTTCGACTTTTAACAGACTTGAATGTGGCATGCCCTCAAAACCTTGTGACTTTGACTTTTGACAGACTTCAGCGTGCCCTCAAAACCTCGTCTTCCTGAACCAGTTGAACAACAAGTTTTCTTGAGCTTTCATACCGACTTTGGGCTTTCATACCTGTATTTTTAATGAAATCAACCCGACTTCGACTTTTGAAAAACTTCAGCATGCCCTCAAAACCTCGTCTTCCTGAACCAGTCAAACAACGAGTTCTCTTGGGCTTTCACACCAACTTTGGGCTTTCATACCGGTATTTTTAATGAAATCAACCCATGCCAATGTTTGACTTCGACTTACTTCGAATTTTCGAATGTGGCATGCCATTTTTACAAATCTTCAAACAAATTTTTTCAAATAATTGAAATATTTATATTTATTATTTTAATTATTAATTAAATATAAAATCACACTATATTTAAATTTAAATTTTATACAATATAATTAAAACAAATAAAATATAAATATTGATAATTAATATTTTAATAAATTCAATAAAATATAAATACTGATATTTATTATTTTAATAAATTAATTAAGGTTCATATCAAATAATATATATATATGTTAAATTGGTGTCGCACTATATATGTATGTTAAACATATTATAAATAAATTATATATGTGTGAGGCTTGAGTAGGCTTAATGGTTAAGAGTATGTGTTTCCTCCTAAGAGGTCATAGGTTCAAAACCAGAGGGGGTAGAGTATGTATGTCTTTGTAGACTTAGTAGTCAAATTGCTACACAGAGGTGGGTCCCTTGTCCCACAAACAAGGGGGTCTCATACACCAATTCGTTGTTTGGCTTGGTCGACATGACCTTAAAATTAAATTATTATTATTATTATTATAACAAAGGTTCATACACTCTCCAATCGGAGTGAGGTTTGAGAAACATGTGGAAGGCGTCTCGCATGAGTAAATACAAGTGGAGCGAGGACGAGGGAGTGTCACACCCTCGAGTTAGTGTTGCGATGACTGAGTGGTGGGGGGCACGACGGGCGCCCAATTCGGGTATAATGTGCGACGACCATGTGCAATGGGCATGCCATATTGGCAAACGCCCACCTTGGGCGCCCCATGTAGCGATGGGCAGAGTTGTGCAGTTTGGCAGACGTGATGAGCAGCAACGTCAAATGGGTGTGTGCCCCATAGCGGGCAGACGAGTCAAAGGCGTTAGGAAAAGTCGTTTTGGTGAGCGCATTTGGTGTTACGGGAGTGTTGTGTAGTGATTGTGCGAGCTCGGCGGGACAGGGCATGAGTCGCCGATCAGTCGTCGGGGTGGATCAGGAACTCGTGGTAGTAAGGGGAATCATGGGTATGATCGCTCTAAGGTAAATGAGGGGCATGGTATATAGCTTTAATGTTTCTTGGAGAATTGTCATCCAATACTTGTCAAAAACCTAATGGAAAGAGTATTGGACACAGCTGAGAGAATTTTAACACTACAGATGGATTCAGAGAATCTTGTAGTGAAATGTAACACTTCGATATCAAAATTGCAATTTTACATTTATGGCATGACACAATTAAAAATTATTGACATAAATGACTAATTCATATACTTGTTGTACTGGTCATATTTTTATTCTTGGACTATAATAATCATTTACATTAATCATTATTAATTTTGTCACTTATTATCTAGTCATATATTTTAATCCTAGGCTAAATTAGTCATTTAAGTTAGTCGCTTTTAGTTTAGTGACTTATTATCTAGTCATATATTTTATCCTTAGACTAAATTAGTCATTTAAGTTAGTCGTTTTTAGTTTAGTCACTTATTATCTAGTCGTATATTTTATTCCTAGACTAAATTAGTCATTTAAGTTTGTCATTTTTAGTTCGGTTACTTAAAATTGCTCAAATTTAGTAGTAATTCACTTGAAATAATGCTGGTGGCTAAATTTTTTAGTCACCTGGTCATTAATTTCATCATTTTTTACTAGTGATCGTCAACCACGATTAAACATTATCAACCATTGTCAAACATCACATTGTGACAAAGATTCTCTCAATATGAAAATCAACCATGGTCAATCATGGGCAATGATTGTCAATAGCCATGGTCACATTGTGACAAATATTGTCTCATGGTCCAACATCTCATTATCACAACCATGGTCATCCACATCCAACCATGGTGCAACATCGCATTGCGAAAAATATTGTCAATGTGAAAATCAACCATGGTCAATTATGATCCAATGTCACATTGTGACAAAGATTCTCTCGATATGAAAATAAACCATGGTCCGATGTCACATTGTGACAAATATTGTCTCAATATGAAAATCAACCATGATCAACCATGATTTTTTTAGGGTCTATAATATTTATCTCAGGGTTTATACGTTGGGTTTACAATATTAATCCTTTGGGTTTTTAAGGTTTTTAGTATTAATCTATTGTTTTTATTAGTGCCTTGTGTTTATAATATCAATCTCTTGGGTTTATTAATCTAAGTGTTCATATTCATAGGGTATAATATTGTTGATAGGGTTTATAATATTAATCTTAGGGTTCAATATAGATCCTTTGGATTTATAATCAATTAGGTTTATAATGTAAATTCCTTAGGTTTATAATATTAATCCTTGGGTTTATATTCCTAGGGTTTAATATTAAGCCTAGTATTTACAATATTAATCTCTTATGTTTATTAATTTTAGTGTTTATATTCCTAGGGTATAATATTCATCCTAGGGTTTAATGTTATTCTCTTGGGTTTTCCATATTAATCATTAAGGTTTATAATATTAATCACAAGGCTCATGATATGAATCTTAGGGTATAATGTCTATTTTGGGGCTTATGATATTTATCTTAGGGTCTATATCCATTGGGTTTATAATATTAATCGCTTGGGTTTAATATTATTCCTTTGGGTTTATAATCCCTTGTGTTTTTAGTATTAATCCCTTGAGTTTATTAGATGATTGGGCTTATAATATCAACAATTTAATATTGTAACATTGGAATGGTAAAAAAAAATGTATCCAACATCACATTGTGACAAATGTTGTCTCAATATGAAAATAAGTCTAATAATCATTATGGCAATGTTACATTACACTGTAACTTATTATATGTTGCATTGTTACATTACAAAATTTGGGTTTAACACAAGGTTTATAATATTAGGGCCTTTTAATATTTAGCTTATAATATTAAAGTTTAATATTGAGTTTATAATTTGTAGTATTAGGGTTTATATTATCAGTTATATGGTTTAATATCAGTGCCTTGGGTTTATTAATCCCTTGTATTTTTAATGCTAATCCTTTGGATTTATTAATCCCTTCGATTTATAATATTAATCCCTTTGTTTTATAATATTAATCCCTTGGGTTTAAAATTATTCTCCTCTGCTTATAATCCATTGAGTTTATAATATTAATCCCTTATGTTTATTAATTCCTTAGATTTATAGTATTAATCTCTTGGGTTTATATTATTAATCCCAAAGTTTTTTAGGGTTTATAATATTTATCTTAGGGTTTATATACCTTGGGTTGATAATATTAAACCATTAGGTTTAATATTATTCCCTAGTGTTTATAATCCCTTGGGTTTTTAGTATTAATTCCATGTGTTTATTAGTCCCTTTGGTTTATAATATCAATCCCTTGTGTTTATAATCATGGTCAACCATTGTAAACCATAGTCCAATGTCACATTGTGACAAATATTGTCTCCATATGAAAATCAACCATGTTCAAGTATCACCAACCATCATCAATTATGGCCATTCATAGTTAACCATGGTCCAACGTTACATTATAACAAAGATTGTATCAATAGGAAAATCAATCATGGTCAATCATCTTCAATCATAGTCAAACATGGTCAAATGTCGCATTGTGACAAAGATTGTCTCAAAATGAAAATAAATCATGGTCAATTATGGTCAACCATGTTCAATCATGGTAAATATGAAAATCAACCATGGTCAATCATGGTCAACCATTGTACAACATCACATTGTGACAAAGATTGTCTTAATATCAAAATTAGCCATCTTCAACCACGATCAACCATTATCAACCATTTTCCAACGTCACATTATGAAAAATATTGTCTCAATATGAAAATAAACCATGGTCAATCATGATCAATGATCGTCAATAGCCATGGTCACATTGTGACAAATATTGTATCATGGTCTAACATCTCATTGTCACAACCATGGCCATCCATGGCCAACCATGGTGTAATGTCGCATTGTGACAAATATTGTCAATAGGAAAATCAACCATGGTCAATCATGGTCAACCATGGTCAATTATGGTCCAACGTCACATTGTGACAAATATTCTCTCAATATGAAAATCAATCATATCAACCATGGTCCAACATTGCATTGTGACAAATATTGTCTCAATATGAAAATCAACAATGGTCAACCATGGCCGACCATTTGTGTTTTAGGGTCTATAAGATTTATCTTAGGGTTTATATATGTTTGGTTTGAAATATTAATCCTTTGGGTTTTTAAGGTTTTTCGTATTAACCCATTATTTTTATTAGTGTCATGGGTTTATAATATCAATCTCTTGGGTTTATTAATCTAAGGGTTCATATTCCTAAGGTATAATATTATTGATAGGATTTATAATATTAATTTTATGGTTTAATAAAGATCCTTTGTTTTATAATCCATTAGGTTTATAATGTAAATTTCTTAGGTTTATAATATTAATCCTTGGGTTTATATTCCTAGGGTTTAATATTAAGCCTAGTGTTTACAATATTAATCTCTTGGGTTTATTAATTTTAGGGTTTATATTCCTACGGTTTAATATTAATCCTAGGGTTTAATGTCATTCCCTTGGGTTTTCCATATTAATCCTTTGGGTTTATTAATCCATTGGGTTTATAATATTAATCACAAGGCTCATGATATGAATCTTAGGGTATTATGTCTATTTTAGGGTTTATAATATTTATCTTAGGGTCTATATCCCTTGGGTTTATAATATTAGTCCCTTGGGTTTAATAGTATTCCCTTGGTTTTATAATCCTTGCATTTGTATTATTATTCCCTTGGGTTAGTTAGTCGCTTAGGCTTATGATATCAACAGTTTAATATTGTAACATCGGAATGCTACAAAAATGTATCCAACATCACATTGTCATAAACATTGTCTCAATATGAAAATAAGTCTAACAAACATTATCGCAATGTTGCATTACATTGTAATTTATTCATTGTTGCATTGTTAAATTACAAAACTTGGGTTTAATACAAGGTTTATAATATTAGGGCCTTTTAATATTTAGTTTATAATATTAAAGTTTAATATTGTTTTTATAATTTGTATTATTAGGGTTTATAATATTGTTATATGTCATTTTGACACCATGACATTTGATGGTCAATATGGATATATCACCATCCATACTCATGATTCCTTAGAAGTCAAACATCTATATTCCTTAACCAAGTCTTGGACACTGGGAAATGGCTCTTAAATACTCTTAAAGATGGTTTGCGCACTTTTTGCGGTCAATTCCTGCGCATGCACGAATATTACTAAGCTTACCTGTAGACATCTACGCTACGTTTTTCGTTAAAACTTGCGCACCCCATTTAAAAGAAAGGCGAAAAGTAACTTCTAGAAGCATAGTTGGGCGCATATTCTTCCAACTAAAATCCTCTAAGTCGCGTGAGTTCGAGCTAAATCCCTCCAATCATGGAACTTATCCCCCTAGATCAAGGAACACTAATCCCTTCATTTGAGGATCACACCCCTCTATTGTTGGATTTGAAACTTCCTCAATTTATCCTATAAATTGAGCTAAAAATTTGGGGTTAAGGGGTTCACTTATGATAATCTTATGTTGGTCATTCTAGAGTGGAAAGCTTGTTAAACCAAGGAGGAAGATTGGAAAGGCATACGGAAGGAATATGTACGACATCAAGGCTCGGTTGTAAGATTGATATTTATATTCTTGATAATACATTTGGATAATTTTTCTCATTGTGTTGTTTTTAGATTCATTAAAACAATGACAATTCTTAATCTCCTTGATCATTAAGTTAAGTTAGTATTTGGATTATTACATATTGCAAATGCTTTTGATTCTTTGCATGTTTGTGATTACAGGTTTCTTCTCAACATTGAAGGACTTCTTCGAGACAAAAGATCAGGTATTCATCAAACATCTCGTTGAAAGGTAAGAGCATTATCCTCCCTTTTCTAGTTTTGATAATCTAAATGCTAATAGCTTAGAGAAATAGATATTCTTATGTATGTTTGTTTCTAGTTATCTATTTGAATACTAGGGAGATCAATCTTTTCTGCAAGAGGGATTTATCCGGGTAACAAATATTAGTCATATGGTTTAATATCAATGCCTTGGGTTTATCAATCCCTTGGATTTTTTATGTTAATCCTGTGAGTTTATCAATCCCTTAGTTTTATAATATTAACCCCTTAGGTTTAAAATTATTTGTTGTGCTTATAATCCATTGAGTTTATAATATTAATCCCTAATGTTTATTAATTCCTTGGATTTATAGTATTAATCTCTTGGGTTTATAATATTAATCTCAAAGATTATAATATTAATATTAGGGTTTATATTGCGAGGATTTAATATTAATTTCAGGGTATAATGTTATTCCCTTGGGTTTATAATCCCTCCAGTTTTTAATATTAATCCAATGGGTTTAGTAATCTCTTAGGTTTATAATATTGTTCCTAGGGTTTCTCATATTAATCATAAGGTTTATATTCCTAAGGTTTAATATTAAGGCTACGGTTTATAATATTAATCTTAGGGTTTAATATTAATCTGTTTAGTTTATAATCCATTGAGTGTACAATATTAATCTCTTAGGTTTATTAATATTAGGGTTGATGTTCCTAGGATTTAATATTAATACTAAGGTTTAATGGTATTCCCTTGGGTTTAAAATCTCTCCGGTTTTTAATATTAATCCCTTGGGTTTATTAATTAGATAGGTTTATAATGTTGATCCTAACGTTTATAATATTAATCTTAGGGTTTAATGTTTATTTTAAGGTTTATAATATTTACCTTCGGATTTATATCTCTTGGGTTTAATATATTAATTCTTGGTGTTTAATATTATTCTCACGGGTTTATGATTCCTTGGGTTTATTAACTTAAAGGTTCATATTCCTAAGATAGAATATTATTCATAAGGCTTATAATATTAATCCTAACATATAATATTATTCATAAGGTTTCTAATATTAATCCTAACATATAATATTATTCAAAAGGTTTATAATATTAATCCTATGGTTTAATTTAAATATCTTAGATTTATAATCCATTGGGTTTATAATACAAACTCCTTTAGTTTATCAATCCCTTGGTTTAGAATATTAATATCTTGGTTTACTATTAATCTTAATCTCTTAGATCTATAATTTAATACTAATATTAATCTCTTGGATTTATTTTCAGTTTAATATTAATCTCTTAGATTTATAATTTGCAATATTAGAGGTTATAATATTAATCCTCGAGGTTTATAATATTAATATGTTGGGTTTACCAATCCCTTAGGCTTATAAAATTTGTAATATTAGAGCTTATAATATTAATCCTTGAGGTTTATAATATTAATGTGTTGGGTTTACCAATCCCTTAGGTTTATAATATTATTTTTTTTGGGTTTATTAATCCCTTCGGTTTATAATACTAATAATTAGTTGGGTTCATTATTCCATAGGGTTTTTAATATCTTCAGTTTAGAATACTAATAATTAGTTTGGTTCATTAATCCCGTGGGTTTTTAATCCCTAGGTTTTATAATATTAATCACTTAGGTTTATTACTGTGTAATATTTTATCATGTGAGGATATTTGGGGACCTAGCCGCTCTGCAGGGTTCCTCTGCGTCTGAGGCCTAGCCTCGGCCCTGTGGCCGCTTCGAAGATTCTTGCTCTCCTTTTGGGTGCTGGGTTTTCTCTTCCTGCGTTGTTCCTGCGCTTCGCGGCGCTTTGACTGGTTCGACGCAACGCATTGAGTCGGCCGACCAGTGCCTCGTCTGTGGGCGACGCTTTCATTCTGCGCGGCTTTCTGTTTCCGCCTTGCTCTTCATTTGTTTGAGCGCGGTGCTTCAATCCAAAGTGGACCCGTTTCTGTTAAAAAAAAATCACTTAGGTTTATTGATCACTTGGGTTAATAATCCCCAAAGTTTAAAAGATTAATCCTTAAGTTTATAATATTAATAATTTATTGTGTTTATTGATCCCTTGGGTTTGTAATGTTAATCAATTTGGTGTATTAATCCCTTAGGATTTTAAAATTATTCCATTGGGTTTTTAATTTGTTTGGCTTTTAATAGCAATAATCCCTTGGGTTTATAGCATTTGTCCTTTAAGTTTATAATATCAATCCATTTGGTTTATAATATTAATCCCTTGGGTTTATTTCCCCTAGGGTTTATAATATTAAACCTTTGGGTTTATAATATTGGGGTTTTAAATATTGGGTTTATAATAGGGCATTTAGTATAAGGGTTTGAAATGTTCAGTTTTTAATATTGAGGTTTACAATATTTGGTTTTATAATTTTAGAGTTTATAATATTAATATTAATCCCTTAGGTTTATTAATCTTAAGGTTTATAATATTTATCCCTTGGGTTTATAATATTAACCCTTTTAGTCTACTATTAAGCCATTGGGTCTATTATTCCCAAGGGTTTTATAAATTTGATCACTTTGGTTTATATCATTAATATCTTGGCTTTATTTTTAGCGTTTATAATACTAATCTTATGGTTTATAACCCTAGGTTTTATAATATTAATATTAAGGCTTGATGATGTTAGGGTTTATAATATTCACTTTAATATTCAAGTTTAATCCTAAGGCGTAGTGTTTTTTCCATTTAGTTTTTTTTTTCCTTTTGGTTTATAATATTAATCTTAGGGATATAATATTAATCTTAAGGTTTATAATGTTGGATTTTATAATATTTGGGTTTATATAGTAAGTTATTTAATATTAGAGTTTAATGGTTCATAAATCTATCCTTATGTATAAAAGATACTCATAGTTATATTAATATGTTAATAAATATATATTAATCATTAAGATAATGGTAAGAATTAAATCATTATTATTAGTAATAACACTATACTATTATTATATTATATTGATTTTTTTATTGTTAAATATATAAATGCTTATATATATACCCACATTAACATTATACATCTAATAATTATAGAATATGATTGATAAATGTCTATCTCCATATATCAACTACATGTACCAATGTGGTTGTATATGTGCTTCATATATGCCTAAATATATATAAACTACATTGGTAAATGTGGTTGTGCTAGTTATATTCCTTTCAGCTCCATTTATCTAAAAATATAAACTCTGTGATTATGTTTTGGAGATAATATTAAAAGCCCAAACTAATACCAATTCCCAGTGATATTAAAAGCTCAAACTAATACCAATTCTCGTGCAAAGAGTATGAACTTCAGAGACTAGCATTGATATTGGGTATTTAATATAACTTAGCATCCCATTATCACATTGTATCTCATGTTCAAATCTTATGGAAAAGCGCTGAGAATAAATGTAGTTTGGGAATTAAACCATCCAAATAAAATAAATAATAGTGGGTTGATGGTTCTTCCTTCACTATATTCTTTTTCCATCTAATAAATAGCGGCCTATGTACACTAAACTTAATTATCTTTCCAAAAAAAGAGATTGATTGAATCTAATTGTTCTAATTTTGAAATTTTTAATTAAAATCTAGTGGAAATTTAATTTTAAATTTTAATTTTTTAATTAGATAATTTTTAATTAGATAATGATTTTTTATTATTTAAAAAGTTCAATAATTAAAAGAATAAATTAAAATAATTAAATCGTGGAAAAATCACTAATCAAATTATTCTATCCAATTTCAATCTTTCAACTAATCAAATTATCCTAACCAATTTCAATCTTTAAAAACTCTGAAATGTAACACACAAAAGAATAAATTCATCAATTACTGATGTATATATGACATCATTTTGATAGATTTTCCCCACACAAAACCAAGTGAAACCATCCCATTTGAAAACGCCTTCTGCTTAATTATACAACTTAATTTTTGTTATTCGTATCATACAACCTGAAATTTATCATTCTATTATCATGTTCAACGGCAGATTGATAAATATAATATACTCTAAAACAAACACATCCCAAAGTATTTTCATTCAACCTGAATATAATTTCTTATGCTGAACACTGCATAGCTCATCTGCAATCTGAAATCTCTAATGGGTCACATTGATTTATGCGGGCCACGTGAAAGGTACGAATCCTGTCGGGAACATCTTATTTCATCTACCCAGGTCATGTGAAAGGCACGTCTTATCGTTTTGATTGTATCCATCTCCGTCTCTTTGTTATAATGCGTGTCGAGCTGGAAACCATGTGGTAGTTTTTTCTCCCAACACAAGTCCAAGATCTGATCTTCTCTCTCACAATTTTCATTTAACGCATCGACCATAGATACAATGGAGGCTTCTTCGTTATCCCAAATTTTTTCTGAAACTGAAATTGTATCTATCGCGTCGACCACAGATGCAATGGCAGCATATTCTTCAATATCCCAAAGTTCCCCTCAAACTCAGACTCAGGTTTCTCATGCCTCCACCTCCGCCGCCTCCTCCTCCGCGACCAGCGACTGCGGCTACGATGTGTTCATAAACCATCGTGGCCCAGATGTCAAGAAAACCTTTGCCAGTCATCTCTACCATCGGCTTGTTTTACATGGATTCCGAGTTTTTCTGGACAAGCAAGAGCTGCAAGAAGGAGAAAACTTAAGCTCTCAAATAAAAAGCGCCATTGCTACCGCCTCCGTCCATGTTGCCATTTTCTCTCGCAGATATGCGGAATCTAATTGGTGTTTAGATGAACTTCTCCACATGTTGGCATCGGGGTCTCCTATTATCCCCGTCTTCTATGATGTGAAGCCGGATGAGCTTCGATGGACGCAGAACAAAAATAGAGTGTATGGTCAAGCCCTGCACAACCTCCAAACGAAGGTGAACTACGATTCTCAAACTCATGAAGAAAAACCGCGATACGACTCCATCACTGTTGAAAAATGGAGAGAAGCTCTTTCTCTTGTTGCAGACCTAAGCGGTTTCGAGCTGGAGGCATGTAATGGGTAAGAACTCAATTCTCTCCCTCTAAAGAGATGTCTATTGACGTTTCCCATTTCGTGTTTTAGCTGTTAACTGGTACAATAACATAAAATGAAAATGTGTCATGTAAACTAATATTCAAATTTCTCCTTCTATAGGATCTTCCCTTTCTGTATGATCATCTTAAAAGTAAGTATTTGACAAATAGGCGTCTGTTATCGTCCTTCTGAGCAGAGGAACTAAATAAGGTTTAGGAGTTTGACTCCTTTGTGAGAAAAGTTATAATTGGGACTAAATTAGGTTTAGGAGTTTGCCTCAGAAAAGTTATAATTCTAATTTGATTGGGATATATGTCTGTTTTCAAAAGTTTTGTTTATTTTAAAACGGTTAGGAAATTTTAAATAGATTTAAAAAATATTTTTTTTATTAAAAGAGTAAATTAAAATAAATTTTTATCTCAGTTATAAAAAATTATTAAAAAATATAGTCTACTAAGTAGATAAGTTTATTTTACAGTCCAGAGATGTGTCATTCTGTACATTTTAATATGAGACTTGGTCCTTTTAAAATAAAAATAGATATTTTTTAAATAAAAATTTAATGTTTGTTTAAAAAAAGAATAATGAAAAAGATGTGGTTAAAACATTTTATTTTTACTGACTTTTAGTTTTAAAAAGATATAAAGCCATTGAAAGAAACAAAACTTTATGGTTATAACATTTCAATGAGATATATAAAGCCATTGAATTATTCTACATTTTTGGCTCTATTTTTTTATACATTTTGTATAATATCTATTAAAAATTGGCGAGAATTGCAAATTTAACCTGTTTAATCTATAGAATTCAAGTGACTAATTTTTTTTTCAAAATATTAAATCCATTTATTTATTAAAAACTGCAACTCCATTTGAATAACAATCTATTTGACTAAGAAAACCAAATATCACTCTTTTCTAAAATTTTGCATTTCCACACGACAACAACAAACAAAAAAATCCCTCTTAATCTTTACTAAATCTACAATTAAATAGATTTATACTAATTTATTAAACCATCGAAATTTTATAATACACATCAATACAAATTCAGTATCACATAATATGTTAATCAAATTGCAGTGATTTGGGTTGATTTGAAAATCGCAAGATATGTTACGATTTTGGTCGATTTAAAGATTCCATGATACTCTTTTATTACAATTTACATATTAGCTTTGGGATTGCATATTCAAATCCTTAAGATTTTATCATTAAATTCAGATTTAGCCGTTAGAAATACATCTAGAGGTGGATTGAATAACCCATGGCACTTATCAAACACATTTTATGCAGTGGTGATAGTCTATTTAATTTATTTTGTTGTGAATAACCAGGGACGAGGGGGAGCTACTAGAGAAGGTCGTTCAACGCCTGTTGAAAAAAGTGAAAAGAAGGCGGTTCAGTGTGGCAGAATATCCAACCGGTTTAGAGGAAAAGTTGAAAGAATTTGAAAATATGGTCTTATTGCAACACCAGCAACAAAGTGGAAAACCGCAGGTCGTTGGCATTGTGGGCATGGGTGGAATCGGCAAGACAACGTTGGCCCAAGAACTCTTCAATAGGAAGAGTTCAAATTACCGGAGATCCTATTTCTTATCCGATGTCAGAGAAAATGCAGGTAAAAGCTCTTTGCACTCATTGCAAAGGAAACTTTTGAAGGGATTGACTCAAATCGATCGTGAAATAGAGAGCGTTAATGAAGGTAAAGAGATGCTAAAAGGGTATCTGTCATCTTCTAGCGCATTAATAATTTTAGACGATGTAGATCATATTAGTCAGCTTGATGCACTTTTACGCCCAGTTCAAACTGTTCTTGGATTGGATAGTTTAATATTAATTACATCTCGGGACACAGATGTGCTCACATGTTCAGGAGTGAAAGAATCGTCAATTTATAAGTTAACCGGACTCAATGCACTCCACTCCAGGGAGCTTTTCTGCTTGCATGCCTTTAGCCAATTCGATCCACTCCCAGGGTTTGAATATCTGGTAGCTAAGTTATTAAAAGTATGTGATGGATTGCCCTTATCACTGAAAGTGTTTGGGGCACGTTTTTGTGGAAAAACTGACCAGTCTTATTGGCAAGACCAATTGGATAGACTTCAACAAATACATGTTCCAGCTGAGATACAACATAGCCTTAGAATTAGTTATGATTCTCTTAATCAACAGGAACAGGAGATGTTCTTAGATATTGCTTGTTTTTTAATAGGAGAAAACAGGGATATGGCCATCAGAATTTGGGATGAATCTGGCTGGAAAGGATTGTCAGGGTTTCAAAATTTGCAAAAGAAGTGTCTTGTGGAGGTGAACAGTGAAAATGACATACATATGCATGATCACCTCATAGACTTAGGGAAATGTATTGCAGAGGGTTCAAGTTCGCCGCGCCGTCTTTGGCATCGGGCAGAGAACATTGATGATTTGTTGCAGCAATCAATTGTAAGTGCACTGGACCTTTTAAAAATGGAGTTATGTTATTGTGATTTTTTGGATTTGTATTAGAATTTGGTGGAAAAAATGAGGTGAAATTTTGATTTGTGTTATTTAAACTGGTTTTTTTCATTGTATATGGATTTAGCAGTCTGAAAAACCGATAAGACACTTTGATTGTGTAAGATTACCATTAAACTTGTAATTTCAATAAATACATTAGAAAAACTTCCAAAAAAATCACACGAAAAACAACCTAAAAATTATTTGAAATGTGTAATTTTATTTTTTATTTAGGTCTTTCCTCGTTTTTGAAGAATGAACAGGTAACAAGCGAAGTGCGGGGAATTAGGATGCTTCCTAATGGTTCGGAACATGTATTGTTGCGGTCGGGTATGCCATTATACAAAAGGAGTCGTCATGTGTTCAGGAATGGCCTGGTGAAGCTCTTGCACAATACACCATTTCATGGCGTTGGTATGAGGAGGTTACAACTTCTTGATATTGAAGGTGGGCACTTGAAAAGCGTATTGGAGAGGGTGCAGTCACCAAATCTCATATGGCTCCGCTGGCGTGGTTGTCCAGACTCTTCCCTGCCTCCCTGGATTCCAATGAAGGCAATGAAGGACTTGAGGGTTTTACAAGTGAGGGGCAGGGTATTGAAAACATTGTGGCATGGCAAATCACAGGTAAGAGAATTTCGTTGAGTCAAAGTTTGGCATTTTGGAGGTCGTAGTTTATAATAGGTTTTAGAGTTTTTGGTTAGAATTAGGTGAAATTTTGTTGGTTTAAAATGGATTTTTTTTAATGTTAAAAATAGATTTTTGTTGACCTATATTCAGTACTCTGAACATTAAAACTATTGAAAATTCACAACTTTGTGATACCCACAAATCTATTAAAACAATAAGATTGTGAAAAACCAAAAAAAAATATACCAGAAAACTCTAAACCCTCAAAACCCTATATTGAATGGTCATACTGTTATTAAATTTTCTCTCAGCTCTTATTTGGACATTGCAGTTGAATAATAAAAGTTTTGTACAAACTTGCTGTGCTTATATGTGCATAAGAAAAGGGGATGCCACAAATTTGGTAAGACTGTAAATTTCGAGGTGGAATTTATTAAAATATATTTCAAAAAATTAAAAGTAGTGTTTGAATCGTTTTTTGTGGAAATAGATTTGGCACTCAAAATCTTGAGGTGCGACAGTCGTAATTTAGATTTAAATTTTTTGTCAAATTTTATCATAATCTTGTTAGAATTTTCATTATTTCCTGAACTAATTTATAAACTCTTTAAATTACCAAAAAAAATTAATTAAGAAAAGTATTGTAGTTAAAAACCATCCACAACCCTTTTTTCTAATGGTTTGAAACACCATGCAGGTACCTTTGCAGTTGCGAGAATTACAGATTCAAGCTCCTCTTTGCAAGTTTCCAAAGTCCATAGGGAAGCTAAAGCACCTGCAAGTTATTACTTGTGATGGAGATAATAATCTAGAGAAATTGCCAGAGGAATTTTGTTATCTGCAGTCGTTGAAAGTCTTGGTGTTGACTAAATTCTCAAAAATGAAGACATTGCCAGATTCCTTTGGGACTTTGACCAATCTCGAACACATTAATCTGTCTAACTCCAAAATTTTGCAGAGCCTTCCAATTTCCTTCGGGAATTTAACTAGACTTAAATTCCTTGATTTTCACCGTTGCCATAACTTAACCATCTCAAGCGAAACACTTGGAGATATTCGGCAGCTGGAATACATAAATCTTTCATATTGTGTGAATATCGAAGAATTTCCTTCCCAAATCACACGTCAAAGGTCCCTAGAACATTTAGTTTTGGAGGGTACCAGACTAAGAGCATTGCCAAGTGCAATTGGAGACCTCAACGATCTGGAAGTTCTGGAATTTGGAAGCCCTTTGCCGGAAACACTGCCCTTTTCCCTCGGTCACCTGAAGAACCTGAAAATTTTGACGCTAAAGTATTGTCGGCAATTGAAATGTTTGCCGGAATCCGTTGGACTGATGACTCAATTGACTAACTTGACAGTAGAGGTTTGTCCGTTACTTCAATGTTTGCCCGAGTCTGTTGGACTGATGCCTCAGTTGACTAAAGTGACAGTAATTGGTTGTCCGCTGGACAAGCTGCCATTTATAAAGGCTGTAGGAGACAGAGAAATGTTAACAGAGTCAAGAGAAGGTGTTTGCCCCAGCCTGCAATGTCTCATCTTGGACCATTGTTATGATTTGGTGGAGCTTGGAACATTGCCAAGTACACTCACAGAACTGGATTTGTCAGGTTCTAAACTGAGGAAAATGGATGGGCTTTGTGGTCTTGCAAAACTTCAAATGCTAAACATTCAATGGTGCAAAGAAGTGGAAGAGCTACCAAGTATTGCAACATTGGTATCTTTAAAAGAGTTGTGGGCATCTCATTGTGTGAAACTGAAAAACATACGGGGCTTGAGGCAGCTGACAAAGCTTCAACTCCTATATGTTTATGAATGCCAGGAAATAGAAGAGTTGGAAGGTGTTGAACATTGTATCTCTTTACTAAAACTTGATGCCAGGGGATGTCCCAAACTGCAGTGGAATGAGGAAGCAGTGGAGCAGTTATGCCAACAAATGAATGAAGGCATGCGTCTCATATGAAAAATAAAAACATGAGAAAGCAGTTTTGCAGTGGAAGAGTCTAATCATTCCATCCCTGATGGGTCATACTGTTCAAGGCAGCTGTGTATATGTCTATGATTGTCTTCCTGGCTTTCCAAGTTTGCATTAAAAGAGTCTAGTCATTCCATTCCTGATGGGCCATAGTGTTCACTGCAGCTGTGTTTATGTCTATGCATGTTTTTCAAGTTTGCATTGCAAGAGTCTAATTATTCCAGCTGTGTATATGTCTATGATTGTTTTCCTGGCTTTCCAAGTTTGCATTAAAAGAGTCTAATCATTCCATTCCTGATGGGCCATAGTGTTCACTGCAGCTGTGTTTATGTCTATGCATGTTTTTCAAGTTTGCATTGCAAGAGTCTAATAGGTCCATACCTGATGGGCAAAAGTGTTCACTACAGCTTGTATATGTCTATGGTTATTTTCCTGGCTTTCCAAGTTTGCATTGATTAATTAATGAATGAATGATTATTCAATGTCTCCTTTTTGGAAATTCAGTGAAACATGTTATGAGAATGCCATATCTCTCAAGATTCCATGTGAGAAGGTTTGGAGACTCAATGTGGATGTGGCTGTCAGGAATGTGGATAAATTTTTGTACGCATTTGAAAAGTTTATATTAATATACAACTGATAAAAGCATGAGGATTGCATAAAAGAAAGGTACTGCTCACAGAGTGGGGATTTGACATGGTATTCCAGATATGTAATAATAATTTTATTTATTTATTTTAGAGTGGGATTTGAGATGGTATTCCAGATATGTAATAATAATTTTATTTATTTATTTATTTTAATTTAGAAGTTAGATATATTTTATAGTTAAGTTTTGTATAATTTATTTTTTATAGAATTTTAAGTTTAAATTTTATAATAGGACGTTGTTGGTTATTTAAGAGGAAATAAATTATGCTCAAGTTTCATATAATTCTAATCATAGTATTTTATTGGTACAATCGTGGCAACTTTTCACTAGTGGGAAAATTGTTTTCCATTCAACATTTGGGCTTCATTTTCTAGCTAGGCAGGGTCAGCTTTAAAGTTGAATATTTGGAAGGAAATAATCATCTACTTGTTAGTAAGATGTTGTTACCAAAATTATGTGAGACCTGATGTAGAATATGTTGAATAGAAGAATTATCTGCTTATCATTAAAATGTTGTCATCAAAATTACATAAAACCCAATAAAAACTAAATCTCACACAAACCAATTAATATATATATATAAAATAAATTTTTTAATTATTAAACTAAATCAACTTAAAAATTATATTTTTAACATTTAATTATAACATTATCAATATTATCAATTAATTTAATTAAGTCAAAATATACTTATACTACCAACTTCCTATAATGCAGCTACTCTTCCATTAAATTAACACCCTTAAATAAGTAATTATATAAAATTTAATAAAAATATCATCTGTGTCATTATGTCAACACCCTTTAAACAATGAAAAAAGTCATAATGTGCAGCCTAATAGTAATAATACCATCTTAGAAAGCAAGGCTGAAATTATATATAAATGTATACACATTAACGGTCCACATCTTGTGTCTGCAAGATTGCAAAATCCATTAGAGGGTATAAAGCTCTTCCTAAATACAGTATGGACAGTATGGATTGATAGGACTCACGCTGCAAAGACAAGACTATGAGGCTCAAATGTATCTGAAAAGAGAAGAGTTTGAAGTTATGTAGGACTCAATTAAATTTTCATATTTCTCTAAATCACTCGCTTGTCATTAAAATAGCATTGAATCTGTAACGTATGATCAACCAAACAATGCTGAAAACTAGTATAGTGTCTGGTGTATAAGTGAATCCCGCCGAGGCTGGGAACCAGTTTTTGGAGCCAAAAGAGAGCAATATATACGTAATGAATCAAGAAATTTTATATATTATAATATTAAAAAGTATTTTAATTTATGTATTTTTATATTTAATAAATCAAGATTTTACCTGAGTTTATGTTTGTCAGACTTTCATGGAGACAGGTTTCGTTTTTTCAAAATTTAAAATGAATCTTTATAAGATGGAGCCAAATCACACATGAATTTAAAGTTTTGCAACCTACGTATGCATGGTGTTACAATATTTTAATCAATCGATAACAGCCAATATAAGTGAATGCCAATGAATACGTTAAAACTAGTAACAGCCTTATAAATTACTGCACTACAGAAACAAACTACAGTGTACGAAGTTCTGGATTTGGTGCTCTAGTGGCATAAAACAATGCAAAATAAATAGCAGAAATGTAATACCGGTAATGGACAAAAATGAACCCGAGTACAAGTAAATTTTGTGACACTTCAATTTTTCAAAAACTTATGAAAGCAATGTTTATGGGATTATCAATATATTTATGTATATCTTTTTATGTTTCTTTTACTTTGAACCATCACTATGCATTAGTTTCACTACCATTTATTGGATTTCTCACAAGTTTAGAGATAGTTGTATTTTACTCAAACTAGTGGAGTGGAGTCATATATGTATGAGTGGAGTCATATTAAGGTGAAGCCATGCATGAGCCATAAAATAGTTAATTGATGATTGTATGTTGATTCTTTAGTTAACTAGGATTAGGTGTTAGTTGATTTCAGTACAGTTCCACTTATTCATGTTGATTCTCTAGTTATCTTTGGGATTTTACTAGAAATAGTTAACTAGTTAACTAGGAGAATACTTTGAGAGATGTTTTTTTTTTAATATTACACTTGAGAGATGTTATCCATGCACTATGACACACAATCAAGGTGCATGTCCTCATGAAGGTTATATATCGTTGTATTATTCTTCATTTTTTAATATATAGATATAGAGAGAAAGTGTATTCTAATATCTTTTGGAATCTTTAGTTATTAGCTTCCAATTGTTACTTTTGTTTCCACCTAGGTTCTCTGTAGGTGTAACACAAATTTTCCATGGTATCATAGCATAGTTGGTGGTGAAGAAAAGTACAATCATATTTGTCGATATTGAAGATTGAAGATTAAAGAAGATGGATCAATCTCTGCAGTCTCAACAAGTTATTTTCACACTAGTTCAACAGGCATGAATGGAAGTCAAGAATCCTTCGTCTTCTCAAAAGTAAGGGGCTCTTTAGAATCACTATGGGAATTGAAGTCGAGCCAAATGTAGCTCTCGAGAAGACAAAATACTTCAACATAATGGATGAAGTGTATGGGCTTCTTTGCTTATCCATTTCTCCATATCTACTCTTTCACATAGAGTTCACCACCACTCCCAACGAATTTTGGACAACCCTTGAGGGTCTCTTCAATAAGCAGGACATGATGTGTGGACATATGTTGGAGAATGATCTCATATCTTTAAACCTGAGAAATTTTGAAACGCTATAGGACTTCTTCATGAAGTTCAAGTCGCTACTTCAAGAGCTTACATCATGTAGTATTCGAAAGAAAGAGAAATAACTTATTCTCTCCAAGCTCATACTATAATACTTGGTTTTTGTTTCTTCCTTCCATGCTTTAAGATTAATTATGAGAGGAACTTGGAGGATGTCATCGATGGAATATTTCATTAAGTCTCTCAAGCAAGAAAAGGACAAATTTATCAAAATGGGAGCTTTCAAAATTTCCAATCTGTGTGCACTTGCTATTCAGGGAAGCAATAAGAGCAAGAAAAATAAATAAGGAAAGAATCGCGATAACAAAAAAGGACCAAATTCCAGATCCAATGATTATTCTTCGAACTCCAAAAATGGGATATCGGAGAAGGAAAAGAAAAAGTGCACTTACTGCAATAGAGGCTTTCATATCAAATTTGCATGCATGAAGAAGTAGATTGACATCATGGCCCATATATTCCAATAAAACAGTCTTGGAGATTGCATTCATGATTGTGCCAAAAATAAGGAGAAAACCTTAGATATTTGAGGTAAAGCTCATGTACTTGTAGCAATTTCATCTTCTTATGATTCTTAGATTATTGATAGTGGGGCATCACACCATATGGTTGCCTCATGATATTCCTTTTACGCCATGGAAACATGTTCAGGTCCTCCCATAATGATGGAATAATACCCATGTCCAAGTACATTGAAAAATAAGAGTAGATATGGAAAATGGTTGGTTTCAGGACGTATTGCATGTCTCGCAACTATCCATAAACCTATTATCAATCTACTAGATAACGTACTCTAAAGTTGTTGTAGGTAAAGAAAATCATCTACAAGGTTGTATTCTTTTTCAGAAATTGCTTCAAAATCTTCTTTAGTTATGCTACTAACACATGCAAACCAAGAGTGTGCATTGTAGCACGAAAAATAATTTGAAATACAAGTACCTCCAACAGCTTATTAGAGAAGGAATGGTTGCAGATCTTCCCAAAATTCAATTTTCTGAAGGAGTTTGGTGTGGTTGCATTATGGGAAAACTTCCAAAGGAAAAGTTTGAGAAAGGAAATGCAACAAGGGCATCATCAATCCTCGAGCTTGTGGATAGTGATATCGGTTGAACTTTTCCCCAACCATCTATGAGTAAGGCGAAGTATGTTCTTATATTTATATATCACTAGTCATTATATACTTGGGTCTATTTTATTAAATCTAAGTTAGAGGTATTTGGTATTTCACGGACTTTAAAGCACATGTAAAAAACATGTAGGAAAAGGCATAAAAATATTGTGAACGGATAATGGGGGGGATATGTGAACAAAGACATGGAAAGGTTTTGTTCAGATATAGGTATTCAATTACAGCGCACAGTGTCTTACACTTTGCAGCAAAACAATATGGTATAAAGCAAGAATATGACAATAAAAGAAATGGAAAGTTGCATGTTGCATGCAAGGTCATTACGTTCAAATTTATGGGTTGAATCAATCAATTGTGATGTTTACATCCAAAATAGAGTACCACACAAAATCCGTGAAGGGGAAAACTCCTTATGAGGCTTGGTGCTTTAAGAAATATGAAATTAGCCACCTTCATACCTTTGGATCATGAGCATGGGCTCAAATTCAATTAGATGATAAAAATACTTTAGATCCATGAAGCAAGGAGTGTATATTTGTTGGATATTAGATGGAGTAAAAGGGAATAGGTTGCTAGATCTTGCCACAAAATAACACTTTATTGATAGGAGTGTAAATTTTGAAGAAAATCCTCTACATGCAACTCCAGAGGAACTTGTTGCACAACCCCTACCGCTTCCAGATGTTTGCTTTCAAGTTGATGATTCTTCATTCACTTCATATTATAATTTCGAACCTAATGTGAAGGACATAAAAGATTTAGATTCCCCACCACCTTCGGTACAGAAGTGGCACCTCATGAGTGATCTCTTAGATGATTCTGCCATGAGATATGAAATGGAAGAAGATCTGAATGCACCTAAGATTGTGGAACCATGCATGCCCATGCACTGCTACATGGTATTAGCTTTTGATCCTCAATCTTATGAAGAGGCTAAAGTAAATCCCAACTGGGAAGCAACAATGAATTAGGAATACAATTTTCTCATTTTGAAAGACACATGGGATTTGGTTCCACTTCTATAAAGTCAAAAGATTGTTGACTATAAATAGATTATAAAACTAAAAGAGAAGCGAATGGGATGATCAACAATTCCAAAGTCACGTTGGTAGCTAAATATTTTTCGTAGGTACATGGGATTTATTATGATGAGACATTTGCACTAATGGAAAAAATGGACTCCATTAGAATGGCACTTGCAATTGTAGCGACGAAGAACTGGGAGATTCACCACATGGATGTGAAGAACACAATTCTTCATGGTGATCTTAATTAAGATATCTATATGGAGAAACCAAAAGGATATGTTCAAGACTCATCATTAATGTGCAGACTAAAGTGAAGATGGACTCCTACCTTCTCTCCCAAGGTTTCCAACATCGTAAGTCAGATCTAAATATTTATATGTTGAGGCAATTTGATTCATTACTATTGATAGTATTGTAAGTAGACAACTTACTTATCACAAGTAGTTCACCCTCAACAATTTATGTTGTCAAGCCTATCCTACATGACACGTTCTCCATCACTGACATGGGACGTCACAACTACTTTCTTGTTCTTGAGATTAGTCAGACTAATTTAGGAATCACATTGGCTCAGTCAAAATATGCATGTGATTTACTTTCTATATTCAATATGACTAACCGCGAGCCAACAACCACACCTTTCTTATATAGAATTAAGTTAAAAAAATGGAAGCATGACATTGTTGGTAGATTTTACATTTTACATGTAGTTGGTGGATAGTCTTTTTTACTTCACTCATTCACGGCCAGAAATATCGTATGGAGTAGTATCCAAGTACATGCAGGAGTCACACGAGCTCCATTGGAAAGCAACCAAGAGGATTTTTCAATATGTTAAGGAGACCACAAATTATGGTATCCGATATGTAGAAGGATGCTCACTAGATACCATTGGGTACATAGGTTTAGATTTAGCAAGTGATGGCATAGATCATAAGTCCATTTCAAGCTACATTTTTAGCCTTGGCCAATGGCCTATCTATTGGTCAAGTAAAAATCAATCAACAATTTGAAGAGTATATGGGTACAATGAATGCAACCACACATGTTATCTGGTTGCAACACTTCCAAACAAAGTTTGGCATACAATTTCATCACCTATGGTCATGTGGTATGACAACTAGATTAATTTAAACTTTTTAATAGATCCAATCCAATGACAATGTACCAAACACATCGAAGTACACATGCACTTCATTTGATACTTGATCCATGATGGTATCATTAATCTCCAATATTTCTCCTCTATCGAGCAAGTTGCATATATCTTCACCAATTCATAGAACAATGATTTTCAATATTTCAAGATCTTTTTCATGTGAAGGTAAAATAATTTCCTCGCATGTATTAGTAGCATTTGAGTTGGGGGGTTGATATGAATCCCGATCGAAATTGATATTTGGGTCATTAAATTTTCATTAACTTTTTAAAATTGTTTGCATGAAATTAAAATCACCATTAAAAAGGCATTGGATTCGATTGAAACTAGCGTCATCATGTATATCACGAAAAAATGAATCCAGCGCAACTTAAATGGGCAAAATTGAAATTTTAAGTTCTGGTCAAAGCGGGTCAAAAATTCAAAGTCAAACTGGTCAAATTTAATGCTCACGGTTCCAGCAAGCAAGGTTTCACTTCACGGTTCTATGTTCAAGGTTCTAGCACCAATGAAATTTTGACACATGGCGCATCCAAATCACACCAATGAAATTTTGACATGTGGTGCATCCAAATTGAGACAAGTGCCAGTTTCTGATTGGTGGCTCTTTGCTAGTTGCCTACCGGTGTTGATGGCATGTTTCAACACTTTGATCTAGTGCTGCCAGCGTGCTTCTGATAGGAAAAAATTGTGTAGTATATCCACCATGGAGAATACATCAAGATATCCCTTGAAGACTAACAGAAATTTGCCTTGAATATTTTCTGAAGAAGCTCAGCTTAAAACCTAAATTTATGGGTCAGCGCTCTTTGCTTGTTGCATGCCCGTGTTGATGGCATGTTGCAACACTTTTACCTAGCGTTGCACGTGTGCGTCTAATAGAAAAAATTGTGTTGAACCTCTTTTGGAAGTATTTCCTCAAATGGAGGAGAAGCTTCATGCACTAGAAGCTTCTAGAATGGCGAGCTGGATATGGTTCGATGTAGATATTCTCGAGAACTCTCATTTGGAGCTCTTGAGATTATCATTAGGGGATTTTCCCTTGATAATTTGGCCTTCCTTCTTTTAAGGACTTCTAATTCCCTCTCCCTTCCTATAAATTGAAACCCATCCTTCCACTACTTGTTGGTCTTGCCTAATCATTGATCCTTTGCATCCTTATACTATAATTATGCTTGAATTTCCACTTGGGATAAGGATTTCTTGAAGAGCCTCGGTTTGGACTTGGACATCACTAAAGGGAGGTCTCTAATATCAAGGCCACAGTTGTATGCTTCATTTTATCTATAATTAATAATACATCTAATGCTTCACTTTCAATATTTGTCTAGATATATATGCAAGTAGCCTGATACTCCTTGATTTGTTAGGTATTTTGTATTTGATGTATGTTATGTATCTTGTCACGTTTCTTGTTGTTGTCTCTTGATCTCCTACAGGTATTCGAATGCCACAAGCAGCGATGAGTGAGCTTGAAGGATCATGGAATCAAGGTCTTCACCAAAGGACTGGACGATAGCATCAGGAAGAGTTAGGTTCTTCTTTTTCTTCTTCTGTTTTGAATAAAAACTAGGAAAGGGTTCATTAGTTGGTCTTGTGTGTTGCTAGACCCACTCTAGGGCTAGAGAGATTGTCTTTGTCTGCAGAGGGGATTTTTTTCACAACATAAGGGTCATCATGAAGCATACTAAGATCGACACTTGGTAGATAGCAGGTCTCAAGCTAATCTAATTACTGAGAAAGTGGTTAAGCAGCTGGGATTAAAAACTAAAAAACATCATAAACCTTGCACACTAAATTGAATGAGTAAAAAACATAAATTTACAATAACTAAGAAATGTATCTTACAATTTTCAATACATCTCAATTTGTTGATAAGGTCACATTTGATGTAGTGTTTCTAGATGCATGTGGAATGGTCTTAGGTAGCCCTTATTTATACGATCGGAAAGCAATCTTCTATAGGGAACAAAATCAATATCATTTGTTTAAAAGGGGAATTGAATATATTGTGCATTCTCATCCTATAAAGGAAAATAGATATTTTCAAACGATGGAACAATTAAAGAAGGTAGCTTATGCAAGTAAAACAAATTTTGTACCATCGACGATACTTAGCATAAAACAACTAAAACAAATCAGAAAGATGTGCTTAAGGAAATATAAATTGTACAATAAGTATCAATTCTTGATAAGTTGATTCGTGGTCCAATTATGAAGATTCGGCAAGGTACAGTTTCATTTATGTCAGTATGTTCAGTGCTTTTATTCAACTTGTTTCTTTTCAGCAGTATATGGGGTATAACAACAAACATGGATGTAGATATGGATGGAAAATGGAATACCATGCTTTGTAGTTTTTATGTTGTACTTATGGTTGCGTGGATGAGTAACATGTACATGTTCAAAACAGGTTGGCCCAAAGATACTCGGCAGGTGGAGAGAGATTGTCTTCACCTTCAAATACTGTTGACAACCATTCGGTGGTCCAAAAGGTCTCAGTGGGGAGAAGCGATCCAAATTGGATCCAAAAAAGGCCAAATATTCAAAATCATCGAATCCAAACAAAACTAGCTCCATCACGTAGAGATCAAAAAAACTAATCCAACACAACTTGAATGGGAAAAAACCGAGTACATATGAGGGTGTTACACAAAATTTTGTCACCATCCCTGCAATCCCCATCCCGCACATTAGAGGACCATTTCTATGACTTATGTGCAGTGTCATGCCTTGCAAAAAGTGTCATTGCATCCCTTGCCATGAGAAGAACATTTCCTCTGTTGACTATTCCTGGAGCAGACCATTAAAAACACACAATTTTGGGTCGGCGTTGGGAGGCAGTTATGGCCTCGCGCCAATAAGGGAAATTAGCACTGGGTCCTGTGCCCATTGGCGCTCTGTCTCAGTAGACTGCCCGCGCCGAGCTGTTTTTGGAAATTTTTTCAAATATAGAAGCGAGGTTTCCATTGCTAACCACTTCGTGAGTGAGTCAGCATGGGTTGTTCAACTGAATAACATCGAGAACCTTCCTTTAGCTTCTTGTTTCCTACATTTGGGGGAACCTCCCAAAGGATAAGGCCTCCCTTCCACCATATGAGGGATCCCAACCTCCTCCTCTCCTTCTATAAATACATCTCTCTCACATAGATGTAGCTAGCTAAACATTTTGAAGAATAGATGAAACATTTTGAATAAGCTGGTGTGAGATAGAGCAGAGAGAGACCCCTTTTCGAGAGAGATTTTAGGCTTATTACCTCGCCAAGTCCAAATTCCCCGACAAATGCTTGAGATGTGTTGAACTAAACCCCCTGAAGGAGGCTGCGACGTCAAGGCTCATTTGGTTGTAATCTCTTTATTTCTCTTCATTAATACATTACTGATGTTTTGGTTCTCGTCTTGTGTTTATGTGATTAATCTTACGCAATACGTTTAATTCTCCTTGACCAATTAGATAGTTATGAATGCAAATATTGTTTCATATGCTGCTTTCACTCTCTGATTCTTATGCAGGCACCTGAGTACCACTGCTAAAGGACTGCGACGTGTTGGGACGAAGATCGGGAGATTGCTACCATAGCTACGACAACTGCGTTGGATCAAAGGTATGACATCTATCCCGACTTAATTTCATTCATTAACTAGGAATCGATGCATTAGCATGCCCTCTTGCTGCTAGACCCACCCTAGGGCTACAGGGATCGCCTTTGTCCATAAAGGGGATTTGCCTACACAACAAGTTGGTGACTCCACTAGGGATCAGTGTGTGTTTGTCGTCTCGTTGTTTTTCGAGCGTTTTGATTGTCGAGTCGACTTTGGTCGTTTGATTGTTTTTCTGCTTTTTTTGACTTGTCTAACTGTTTTCAACCATCCTGTTCAGTTCCAGAGTGTCAAGTCTGACCTCTGCTCAGTGGTTTTATTTTTTCCCATGGTTTTCTAGCTCGGTGCGGATTTTCTTTGAACCGTCGCACCGATTGTCACATGTTTCTTTTGTCACAAGTGCGCCAACCCCTGTTTAGCGCGGATTACAGCTAAACAGTCGCGTCGAATCTTGTAGGATTTGATTTGACCTCTTTTTTGAGTTTTTGTCAGTGTTCCTTGGCTCTGGATTGGTTTTTTTCTTTTCAATTGGTCTGTTGAGATTGTTTTGACTCTGTAATCTCGAGCTTCTCAGTTGTGTGTCCATCATCTTATTAGTGGAGTTGGTAGCCCTAGGGTTTCTAGGTGCCTTTTGTTGTTTTTTCGGCACTCTCCTCACCGAGCCTTCTGAGTTAAGTTCAAGTCACTTTGGATCTTTGTCATTTCAATTCGCTGACTGATTGAGTTAGTCTTTCTCTCGATTCTTCGTGTCTTTGGTTTGTTGGATGATCACTTTCGTTTTCGTTTAACTCTACATTCGCCACTTCGGACATAGATTACATTGCTCGTTGGATCATTTCAAAAGCCCTTTGTTTGCTTGAAAGAGTGCATCCTTGTTTTGACTGCATTTTATGATTGTATTGCATAGATCTATTCGTTTTAGATCATTACATTCGTAGTGCTCTAAACTAGTATTTTTTTTTCTTTTTAGGGTAACAATGCATTGTGTGCCTCATTCATCTAAAAAGACAAAAATTTCATTCTTTCGCTTAAATTGAAAATGAAAATGTTCTTTTTCATTACTAGCTCTTAGGAACTAGGAAATAATTTTCGTTTTCTCATTTGGTTGTATTAGATGCATTAGTGAAATTCTTCTTGTGCTTCAATTGATTACTACTTTGTCACAGACTTCTATACTTCTCTTAGCTAGCATTCATTGAATGGAAATGATGTTCTTTTGCATGTAGTGTGCATTTAGGAATTCGAGATCACATTTGGTAAGGCCTTGAAATCGCAACATTAATTCAAGATCAACCTTAAAATGAATTCAATCAACCTAAGGAAGCATTGAAACATAACGCACATATTTTAGAGGTCTAGGCTAGTGAAGTGTTCTGGTGTCGTTAAACCTAGTAGATGTCATTCGCCATTTGGCATTAGACAGCACTAGTACATACTTGTGCTCCCCGTACCATCGTGTATATAAAGTAAGGCCCTCATAGGTTGCAATCCTTTATCCATAGGAAGCCGAGTCTTCCACCTTGTAACCGTGATACACCGAACATAGCATTCGGGGAGACTACCTGCATGTACATCAAGTCCTTGGTCATTTCTCTTTCATTTTATCACCAAGGTGTATATGGCAGTTCACGGAAACTTGGTACACCCACTTGCTTAGATTACCTTAGTAGTCATTTTGGTCTTTTTGTGACTCTCTAAAAGTGAAAATATCCTCGAGCACTTGTCCTTTCATGCTCGTTCAATCTGAAAGTGACTAGAGTCATATTTTGTCTATTTCTAGACTCTTAAAAAATGAAACAACAAAGTTTTGTTTCAATGTCATAAAATTAACTACCTATGATCACACGCTCGTTTAAGATTTTTGCTTGGCTTGTTTTTAATAGTTCCTTACTGTTTTGTATTGAAGCCTCGAATAGGCTATCTTGTTTCCTCCCTGCTTTGAAACATTGTCACAATGGCTGAACCACCGGTTTCGTCGTCCTCTTCACTACCTCCTAGTGGTGATTTTTCTCCTGAAATTCTTTAGAAACACCTCAGTCCACTAGCTCTATCAATTTTTGGCAGTCTATCCTTCTGAGTGTCTTGCCTCTCGCTACCCGGTCTCCCCCTTAAGGGTTAGTTGATATCAATTGGCAACCTTAGGGTGCTTGGTATGGTTTTGGGAGTGAGGAATAATTACCTCCTCCTACTTCGGGATCACTGCTATTCGCGGCTGCTTTACCTCCTAGTCCTCGTCATCTTTTCGACGATCTTACGACCTCGTCAAACATGGATTCTTCGAGTCCTGTTGGTAGTGAAGAGCTTCATGTTTCTACAGGGGAATATCAGCTTTTCCCAGAATATTTCCTGTATGTTTCCAGTCAACCTTCCCCGTAGCTGGTTTCTCTTCCACCCAATTATCATACTTTGGGTCAGATCCTCTTTGGTGTTTCCTCCATGGCACAGTCCGGTACAACGACTCCCACAGGAAGCTTGTATTTTCTTGTTTTAGGAATGTTGCCTACGACACCTATCTTGTTGACCATTGTTACATGCTTCCCAGTCTGACCCACCATTTTTGTGGCTTCATCTACACCAATTGTTAGTATGACTTCGTCATCATCAGGACCTTCTACTGTTTGTAGGTCTATCTTTATCAATCCTACGATACCCGTTAGGCTCGTCGTGAGTGGACCACGGCCTCACGCTGTGGAGATTCCACCTACGTGCATTTCACCTATGGTTTCTACTTCCATTCCTAGCGGTTATACATTCGATGAGTATTTGTTAGATATTCAATGATGGTATGCTCCCTCTCTGAGTCCTCAGCAACATAATTCCACACCTCAGGGTTCTCAGCAACTGCAAGCTTCTGTAAATCCTCCACATCATTATGATGCATATGGTATCAACGACGGTATGCTCCCTCTCCGAGTCCTCAGCAGCAGAATTCCACACCTCAGGGTTCTCAGCAGCTGCAAGCTTCTATAAATCCTCCACATCATTATGATGCATATGGTAATCCTGTCTATTTGCCTTCGATTGATCCCAATCAACCCATTTACGAGCCAGGAAAACCCTTGTGCCCACAATGACAACCCTTGCAGGGACAACCTTTGGTCCAATAGGGATAATCTTTGGTCCAACAGGGACAATCCTTTGGTCCACAGGGACAACCTTATGGTCCACAAGGACAACCCTTACAAGGACAACCTTTGGTCCAACAAGGACAACCCTACGGTCCTTCTGGTCAACCTCAATTCCAACAGGGACCATCTTATGGTCCCGAGGGGAAAATCTATCCACCACAGGGACAACCTTTTGTGCAACAGCGTCAACCTTACGTTCAGTAAGGCCAAACTTGTGTACAACAAGGACAACCCTACGGTCTTACGCCGAGTCAACCTGGTTTTCAAGGGAAACCTGGCCCATCTCAACCATCAAGCCAACCTCTTCTGCAAAGGAAACTGGGTGGCCTTCAGTATCCAGGCCAACCTGCTCCGCAGGAGCAGCCTGTCCAACCTGAGCAACCTGTTCAACCTACTCCGTAGGGACAACCTGTTCAACCTACTTCGTAGGGACAACCTGTTCAACCTGCTCCGCAGGGACACCCTGCTCAACATCATGGTGCTACTTACCCTCCTCAAGGTCAATCTCAAGCAGTATATAGTGTGCCCCAAGATTTCACTTGTTATCCTCAAGTTCAATCCCAGATGGTGTATAATCCACCTCAAGGCAATGCTTACATTCCGCAGAAAAATCCATATGTTGCTCAGCAAGGACCTCAGTGGTATGCTCAGAATCAATATCCTGATCCTCAACCCATGTATGGGTAGAACTATCAGTCTTATAACCCCTATGGACAGAATCCTCTGGAAAAAACATATGGGGGCAAAATTTCTCTCAACCTGGGTGGAATGCTAATACTGGTCTTTATCAACGACCTGCAATGCCTTTTAATCCTCAATTGCCTTTTCTCACAACATTGGAACTGCTTGATGTGTCAAATTTGACGAATGATCCCATCCTTCATAACCTGTATTGGCCTCCAGTTCCAACCAAAATTCCTGGTGATTGTCCCAAGTTTGATGGCAAGTCCGGAGAAGACCCCTAAGTGCATGTTATGACATACCATCTTTGGTGTTCCTCTAACTCTTGGGTTGACGATTCTATCTGACTCCGTCTTTTCCAATGGAATCTTACTGGTGTCACTGCCAAGTGGTACATCGATTTATCTCTTGGTGTCTTCTAAGATTTCAATTCTTTAGCCATGGCATTTCTCACGCACTTTTAGTTACCGGTTCGGTATGAAACCGGGACGCAACTCCTCACATCCTTGAAGCAAGATCGAGCTACTAATATCTTTGATCATATTCATGAATGGAGGCACCATCGTCGCTTGATTAAGTTTGATATTCCTGATTAACTCCTGACTGATTGGTTTAATACCTCCTTCGCTGCTCCAATTTCCAAGGACATTGTTATGGGGGCATGCATCACTAAGGAACAAGCCATTGCTTGTGCCCAGTACCTCGATCTTGTGTACTCTCAGTCGGGCACGTTGTACAAACTCTTGCCT
Source organism: Pinus albicaulis (assembly GCA_034641835.2). Lineage (NCBI taxonomy): Eukaryota > Viridiplantae > Streptophyta > Pinopsida > Pinales > Pinaceae > Pinus > Pinus albicaulis. Next base: position 1,313,087,710 of record CM076570.1, read on the forward strand.
GATGCTCCTAGACCTGGAACTTCCAAAGCACCAGCAACGCCATCCGTCGATAGTATCATTGGTTCTGTGTCTCAGATTTCTCGGAAGTCTTCATCTTCTCCTCTGAATCCTGGGAAGCAAAAATCTACTCCTTCTAATGATACTACTTCTCAGCTGGCTCCGAATTCTGGTAAAAATGTGGAAGTGAATGACGTCCAGGAAAATCCAATGGATAAAACTTCTAAGGGTAAAAAGAAGGGTAAAGGTAAGGCCAAAGCTGATACCCTGAAATAGGATTCTCAAAAATCTCGTGCTAATGATGGTTCCCAACGTAAACTGAAGTATCCTTGCTTGATTTGTGACAAAGAGCACTACACCAAGGACTGTCCTTGATGAGCCGAAGTGAGTCAATTGCTCAAAGGAACCCAAGGAACTCTGGCTATTCTCAAAGAATTGTTTCCATCTCAGCAGACTCAATTGGTAGAGCAACCTCAGTCCTCTTCCCCATTTAGCTCTCAGGTTTTCATGATGAACGGTTCTACATCCATTTCTATTGCTACCCGATCGAAAGATTATACCGAACCGCATCAAGAAGAGGGGAAATAGATCGTTGATAGTCCCCCTCCTCTACCTTATTTTGGCCCTATTCAGATTGAAAGGCCCAGTACTGAGCCCGTTGTACAAACACCTTCCAAAGGTGTACTATGTAAGTCTTCTTACAATCCTAACACCCGTGCTACTCAACATTACAGTATTGTTGAGGATTTGGCTCAGGCACCATTTGCAATGTTTGCATTAACTTCAGAGTTGTCTGTCTCAACGGAAGGCTTTGTATTTTCCATTAGTGGGGTTGATCCTGCTGATTTGAGCCTTATCACTTTCTACTTGGAGAATTTCATTTCACGTATCCCTCACCAGCTTGCGCTCATCATCCAAGTTGGGATTAATGGACTGAATATCCATCGAGCAGTCGTGGATGAGGGTGTGTCATGTCATCTTCCTACTGGAAGGCCATCGGTTCTCTAGCTCTCAATTCATCTCCAAATGCTCTAGAAGCATTTGATGGAAGGGAATCTAAACCTCTTAGTGTTCTCGCTATTTTACCGATTACTCTAGAAGGGAAAACAATCAACGTCAAGGTTGAAGTAGTTGATGCCAAGCTCAATTACAATCTTCTCCTCGGTCGCAGTTGGACTCACGCCATGTTGTGCATTCCGTCCACTCTCTTTCGTGTTTTGCGATTTCCGCACGAATAAAATATTGTTACTGTCGATCAGTTGTCTTTCTTCACTTCTTCATCTTCCGAGACCAATGTTCTGTATGTCGATCAAATTCCTACGCCTTACGAGAGCGTAGGGCCGGGTCTCTTCAAAGATCCTTCCCTCATGCATATTTTTCCTCTTCCTCCACCCAACATTGTTAAGGTTAATATGATCTCCAGGTCTGATGATCTGTGGATCATCCCTTCACTCGAGCGGATTGATTCATTTGGAGATTCGATGTCATTAACTCTTATCGAGATTGATTATTGTGAAATTATTTCGTCTTCGAATACTTTGCCTCCTGATCATGCTCCCTTGAGTATGTCTCTTGACATTTATTCTCAATCCCCTTGGCTCGGCAATTTGGATTCACCCGATCCTTTAAGTGAGATATTTCCCTTCGATGAAGCCATCGTGGGAACTATGTCGCTTGAAGATCCTCCTTGGGATGATATTCATCATCATTCCTCATTCATGCCCGACCTTGGGGCCATTTCTATGTGTCTCGAGAGATTTTCTTCTCAAGTTCCTTCTCCTCCACTTCAAACACCCATCCTGACACATGAAGTTTCCGTGGAAGGTAACTTGGGGAACATCACATAGATGATGCCTATCTACATCTCCGTTAAATCGGGGGTTGTCGAGAATCCATATTGGAGTGACATGTTCTCCCGATGAGATCGAGTTCTACACTAGTCTCTTCCGCGAGTTTCGCGACGTTTTCGCATGGTCTTACAAAGAAATTCCCGACATCGACCTGAGTATAGTGGTGCATGAAATTCCTACCTATCTTGGTTTGAAGCCTATTCATTAGCACTTTCATCCTATGCACCCTAGAAAGGCGGCCGCTATTAAGGGTGAAGTTGAAAAACTTCTTAAAGCTGGTTTTATCTATCCAATTCCCTTGACAGAATGGGTTTCCAATATTGCCCCTGTGGATAAGTGATCAGGAGCTCAAATCTAAGCTTGAGAAAAATCTCAAAAATGAAAGTGCTCAAATTGCCTTGGAACCTAAGCGACGAGATAGGCCTTGGTGACACGATCCCAATGCCGCGAATAGCACTGAAAACCGATACCGTATGAGAAAGATATTCAAGTTTGAACTTTCTCAATTTCAGGTAAAAAAAGTTAGTTTGACTTGGTTTGACCTTGATTAAAAAATATATATATTTCGAGAATATTCCTTAGAATATTCTGAGAATATTCCTTAGAATATTCCATAAAATATTCCCTGTGGACCAGTGGTTTTGTGACAAGTGGCGTTCTACAATTGGCTTTTGAGTTGACAGTGTAATGAATGGACCAATCCAGAGCTGCCACATGGCAGGCCCGGAGGCTGCCACGTGGCCCCCAATTCACATCTGAAATGGCGTATTAAAAATTCTGCGTGATGGTGGTTTGAACCCACGACCTGTGGTTCAACAACGAACGGTTTTACCATTGAGCCATACGCTTGGTTCTTGTTATGGAAAGCGCAAAAGTTATATTTGAATTTTAAATTGCTTTAGGCAGCCCCCTTACAATGTGACTCTGCAACTCAGAACCACAGCGCTATGCGGCTGGCAGATATATATTAAAACAGTTAACATTTATGTTATGTGGTGTTCACATGTGTTATGGCAGAGTTTAAATGAAGTTTAATGTTATGGTTACAACGGTTGGCTCCCAACATATAATGCCGGCGGGATTTGCGGTCACATGATCTATGACATTCATTGCCAATAGAAAATTCTCCTCCAATTTTAGCGCCATCCCTCCATTTTAGGCGGAATTCCACTTTTAGCTCCAGTTAACTACAGTTGGCCCACAATTAGTGGGATTTTTGCCTAACATTGGGCAAAATACAGTTTGGAGCATATCTTTCACATGGGAGATCCTTTCTGAGTGAATTTTTTTTTTATTATTATTTTGGGTCTCTTCGACCTTCTGGACTCAATGGAGTAGGTCTAAAATCTAACATAGGTCATTTTCAGAGGTTTAAGCATCGAAGAAGATGAAGGAGCCATCAGGGCCTGGAAGGAGAAGGCTATGTATTGGATTGTGTTTCTCTGTTTAAGGTAAATGAATAGGAATTCTTAGCTATTTCATGCCTTTTGAATCTTTTTAGATGGTTTTCAGAGCCTTTTAATAACTTTAGAAAGCCTAAAAGCTTCATTTAAGTTCTAGAGGCCATTTTCCAAACAGAGTGTGTAGGCGAAACCGGAGCAGCCGGAGGCCATTTCTGATGAAATAAAACTCTTTTTTGACTATTTCAGTCATTCTGGAACCAATGGAAGTGGTTTCATATCATTTATATTACATCTATAGCTCGAGAAGTTGATATGAAGTCGTGGGTAGCCCTAGGCAAACTGTGGAGGAGAGCCATTTTTGGGGATGTTGTGCTTAATGTAAGCAATTTATCAGTTGGTATTTGATGTTTGATCATTATTGGATGCAAAAGTAGTGGTTTCAGGAGCAGAAATAGAAATCTGAGGGAGTTTGTGCCATTTAGAAGCTCAGAGAAGCTTAGTGCACCAACAGAAGGATGTGTGTCCATGGAAGCCTAAAGTTGTTTGCAGGAATTGGACAACCATTAAAGGGATTTAAAATGGTATTCTCGGCCCTTTGAATCATTTTCGTATTCATTGTGGTTAAGTTTGGAGCTTGTAAAAGAATTTAAGTACCTTAATCCCAAAGAGTCTAGTCATGTTGATGAAGCTCAAAGGAGATGTAGCCCAAGAGTTGGGGTGAACTCCTATATTATATTGCTGTTGTGTTTTGTTATTCTATGGCTGAATTATGTTGCTGATATACATGTTAAGTTTCAGCTAAAACAAATAAACTTAAAACACATAAACAAAAGAAAAGACATACACCTCTTCCAAGCAAAAATTCTGCATAATGTCAAGTTTGAGTAAGGTCATTTTAATTAAGCCTGAGTGTTTACTTATATTATTTCTTTAGGCAGAGTCTGTATGTTAGGTCCCTATATCACTAGTATAGCCCCTTATTATTGTTAGTGTAAACCCCTTATTGTTATTATTGTACCCTTGTAACCCCCATTTTGTTATTATTGTGCCCTTAAATTATTATTGTTAGGTCGGCTAGGATTACATTGTGGCCCACTAGGATTAGATTATGGCCCCATGGACTCCTATATATAGAAAGGAGGTTTTGTGAATTGTATCATCCAAGAATTGTTCATTTATGTAATGTATTGGAGGTTGCCCCCTCGAAGTGGCTCATTTTCTAAGGCGTTGATATCTCTTTTCTTCTCTTTTTGGAGCTGGTTACACAACATTTGGTATCAGAGCTTTGGATTCTAGGGTTTCGCTGCTCCAAACAGGTCATCGTGGCATTTTCGCTATAACTTTTTTTCTACGAAGTTTCAGAAGCTGAAATTTTTAGGGTGCGAAGAAAAAATCCTGAGGAAGCGTGTATAAAAATTTCAGAGTTTGGTTCGCAATAATTTCGGAGATATGATCTGTGGAAGTCAGGTATTTTTTCAGGCTCCTAAACAGGTCATCGTGGCATTTGCGCTATAAAAAATTTTCTACGAAGGTTCATAATCTGAAATTCATATGGTGCGAAGCTGAAATCCTGAGGAAATTCATCAAAAAATTTCAGAGCTTGGTTCGCAATATTTTTGGAGATATGATCTGTGGAAGGTAGTGCTTTTTCAGGCTCCTGAATTTCATTTCAAAGAGGTGATCGTGGGAAAAGTTCAATAACTCTCTCTCTGAAGATTGAATTGGAGTGCCGTCAAAAGTGGTTGCAAGTACACGGCCTGTAGTTTCTTCGCTATCAATTTCAGAGACAAAGGACAAAACAATGACACGTGGCAATTCATACAAGTTCGCTCTACTGAACCAGTCCAGAATTAGGTCATTGTGGGAGATTGGACACAACTTTGTCTTGGAGAATCAAAATCAGGTCAGACCTGTGGCATTTGAAAGAAGCTTCAGAGGGCTACTAAGGGCTGAATTTTAGATATCGAAGATTTTCAAGCACAGAGATAATACAATTTCAATATCGAGCTCCTCAAAGCTAGTAAAAGGTGTGTATTTTTTTCCTGAGTTGCATAAGTCTTGTTTGAAGAATCAAGTTGAATTGATTGCAAGGGCCTATTGTAGAATAGATATCAATATTGGATTCTAAAATGGCCCCCAAAAAGAATTCAACACCCATTAAGCCTTCAGAAGGCTCTACTATGACTCATGAAGATGAAGAATTGCAACATGATCTATCAAAATTACAAGAGCAAATGCAACAATTTTCACTCTCGCAAAGAGCAACAAAAAATGAAATGGAAGTTTTGAAGAAAGGCATGGAAGTGAACATGGATGGTTTGAAGAAAGGCGTGGAAGCTAAGATGGATGGCGTGGAAGCTAAGATGGATGACATGAAAGACAACATGGAAAACATGAAGAGTGATCTAAAAGGATACATGGAAGGCTTGATGACAAGCTTAAAACCAGAAATGATTCCTAATGGCGGAAATATAGGAGAAGAACCTCATGATGAGAACAAAATAAATGTTAATCATGATTTCATAAACTCGAATGTTGGTGGGAAGAACCACCATATTCCAAAATTGGATATGAGGAAGTTTGATGGAAAGGATCCTGTAACATGGATACTACAGATGGAGCAATATTTTGATCTCCATAACGTGCAAAACACACAAAAGGTACGCATCGCAACTTTACATTTAGAACAAAATACATTTGTATGGTATCAATGGCTTTGCTCCCGTAAAAAAATTGTCACTTGGTCAATTTTTACGGAGCAAATGATAGCACATTATGAGGATACAAAGAGCAACACCTTCTTTACCCAATTGATAAATCTCAAACAAAAGGGTTTAGTGGGGCAGCACATTGAGGACTTCCAAAAATTGAATATAAGGGTAACCGATCTTACAGAGGAACACAGGATTGATCTCTTCCTAGGCACTTTAAAGGATCAACATGAAGTTCACGTTTTGGAACCTGATTCATTGGAGAAGGCATTCGGGTTGGCAAGAAAAATTGAATGTAAAATTATGGCGACAAGGAAGCCTACCATTCACTTCTATAAAGAAGGAAGTGTTGGTATGCCTAGATTTCTACAACCTAAAAGGTTGACACCACAAAAATTGGAAGAAAAAATAGCAAAAGGGCTTTTCTATAGTTGTGATAGCAAATACACTAAACGTCATAAGTGTGCCAAGAAGAAATTGTTTTACATAGATTGTGAAGAGGAAGAAGAAAATGAACAAGAAGAGGATATACACCATGAACCAGCCATAGAAGAGGAAGAAAGGAGTCCGACCATATCGTGTAATGCACTGTAAGGAATCACCACTCCTCAAACTCTCGAGATAGAACGACAGATCAAGAAGAAAAGGGTAATAGTGTTGATTGATTCAGGTAGCACCATAATTTTATTCATTGTAAGGTAGCCAAGGAATTAAATTGTTTCCTATACCCAACACCAGAATGTCAAGTGATGGTTGCAAATGGAGGAACTATAAATTGCTCTGGAAAATGCCATAATATCAAGCTAACCATGGGGGAATATGTAGTGAATATTCCAATGCTTTCCATTCCTATAAGTCTTGCGATGTTGTACTAGGAGTACAATGGCTACGACCTTTGGGGATGATAGCTTTTAATTTTCAAGAACTTTTCTTGAATTTTTTTCAGAAGGAAAGGAAGTCAAATTACGGGGTATTGCAGGGAAGCCGGGAAAGATAATAAGCTCTAATGTCATGACAAAGCTACTAAATAAATAACAATGAGGCGTAATTTCACAATTATGCTCACTAGAAGTTCCAACATCAAAATCACCTATTTCTTCAGATCTCCAAAAAGTCTTGTACAATCATTCCAAGGTGTCTGAAACTCCCAAAGGACTCCCACCTATTCATGATCATGATCATGCTATTCATTTGATTCCAGGAAGTGTTCCTCCAAACATCAGGCCTTATAGATATCCTTACGTCCAAAAGAGAAAAATTGAACGTATGATTGCAGAAATGTTAGAGGTTGGTATAATTCAACCTAGTCAAAGTTCTTTCTCTGCTCTTGTATTATTGGTACACAAGAAGGATGGATCATGGCGCATGTGTCCAGATTATAAGGAGCTCAATAAGCTCACCATTAAAGATAAATTTCCCATTCCTATGATTGATGAATTATTGGATGAATTACATTGAGAAATTTATTTTACCAAGTTGGATCTTCATTAGGGATATCATCAAATTAGAATGAGTGAAGATATTCAAAAACGACATTTTCGAACTCATGAGGGTCATGATGAATTTTGGTCATGCCTTTAGCCTTACCAATGCACCTTCTACATTTCAGAGGTTGATGAATTCCATTTTCAAACCTTCCTTAGAAAATTTATTACTATTATTTTTTGATGATATACTAATCTACAGTAGTCTTGGAAGGATCATGTTGAACATGTTGACGGGGTGCAAACTATTGCGGAGAAACAGTTATATGCAAAAACATCCAAATGTTTCTTTGGAGTACAAGAGGTGGAATATTTGGGTCATATTGTATCTCACGAGGGTGTTAAGGTAGACCCTAACAAAATTAAATCCATTAAGGAAGGGAAAGTCCCCACAACCATAAAGCAATTGTGAGGATTTCTCGGGTTAACGGGGTATTATCGCAAGTTTGTTAAGAATTATGGGAGAATAGCAGCACCTCTAACAACATTATTCAAGAAAGATGCATTTTCATGGACTCCTGAAGCAACTAAGGCCTTTGGACATCTTAAAGAGGAAATGTGCCTAGCACCGGTCTTAGCTACGCCAGACTTCACAAAACCTTTATTGTGGAATGTGATGCCTTAGGAAATGGAATTGGTGTTGTTTTAATGCTAGAATGAAGACCCATTGCTTTTGAAAGTCGTCCAATCAAAGGAAAGTATTTACATAAACCTATTTATGAGAAGGAAATGTTAGGAATATTGCATGCACTAAAGAAATGGTGACCTTACCTAATGGGAAGACACTTCAAGGTAAAAACTGATCATGATAGTCTTAAACACTTTTTGGAACAAAGACTATCTTCAGAAGAGCAGCAAAAATGGGTCACAAATATGTTGGGTTATGACTTTGAAATAATCTACAAAAGAGGAAAGCTTAATGTTGTTTCAGATGCACTCTCAAGAAAGAATGAAGAGTGGAAGCATTGCTTTGTGCCATTTCTAGTATCAACTTACAGTTGGATAAACTGAAGCAAAGATGAATGGGAGAAGGACAAAGATGTATGGATACTCATTCAAAAGTTGCAGCAAGATCCTAGTACATACGATACATTTAGTTGGAAAAATGATTCCTTATGGTACCAATAATAGCTTATATCTTTGTAAGAATTCCCCAACTAAAGCAAAATATTCTTAAGATTACACTTCTCCTTTAGGAGGACACTCGGGATTTTAAAAAACTTACCACAGGGTGAAGAAATAATTTTTTGGGATGGCCTTAAATCTGATATTCAAAAGTTTGTGGTTTGGTTTTCCAGCAAAATAAAGTTGAGACAATTAAGACCCTGGGTCTTCTACAACCTTTATCCATTAAAATTCAATGTTGGGAAGATATTTCAATGGATTTTATCACAGGTTCATCTAAGTATGAAGGAAACAGTGTCATCATGGTGGTAGTTGATAGCCTTACCAAATATGCACACTTTTGTGCATTATCTCCTCCATTTAAAGCAAGTAAAATTGCTACTAAATTTATGGACACGATTCAAAAGCTACATGGAAACCCAAAATTTATTGTGAGTGACATAGATCCCATTTTTATTGGAAAATTGGACGGAGTTATTTTCTTGTTTGGGTACTCAATTAGTTCATAGCTCATCTTATCATCCTCAATCTGATGGTCAAGCTGAGATGGTAAATAAATGTTTGGAAGGATATCTTCGTTGTTTTGTATCTGATAGTTTTGTATCCGATAAACAAACACAATGGGTCAAGTGGTTACCTCTCGCTGAATGGTGGTATAACACTTCCTTCCATACTGCAGCAAAAATGACCCCATTTATGGCACTTTATGGACATCATCCACCATCCATCACATCATCTTTAAGGGAAAATTCGAAGGTTCAAGCAGTGGAAGATCACATCGAGCATCAGCAAGAAGTTCTCCAACTCTTAAAGGATAACCTGAATTTGGCACAAAATCGAATGAAACAACAGGCAGATCAACATCGTAGCGAGAGAAGTTTTGATGTATGAGATTGGGTATTTTTACGGCTACAACCATACAAACAAATGTCCCTCAAGCAAGCAAAGAAGGATAATAAATTATCGCCAAAGTACTATGGTCCTTACAAGGTGTTGCAAAGATTGGTACTATGGCATACAAATTGGAGCTTCCTGCTTCTTCGCGAGTACATCCAGTTTTCCATGTTTCATGCTTAAAGAAGGTTATAGGTGAAGATCTTCCAGTTCAAACTTGCCAGAAATTGATGGGGAAGGGAAAATCATATTGGAACTTGAAGCAGTCATGGAAAAAAGAACTCGACAACTACGGAATCGATCAATTTCAGAGTATCTCATCAAGTGGAAGAACTTACCCACTGAAGATTCTACATGGGAGGATGAGAATTTTATACAGAAGCACCCAGAGCTACTCAAGCGTTGAGGACAACACTTTTTTCAAGGAGAGGGGCATGTTAGGTCCCTATATTACTAGTATAGTCCCTTATTGTTGTTAGTGTAACCCCCTTATTGTTATTATTGTACCCTTGTAACCCCATTTTGTTATTATTGTGCCCTTAAATTATTATTGTTAGGTCGGCTAGGATTACATTGTGGCTCACTAGGATTACATTATGGCCCCATGGACTCCTATATATAGAAAGGAGGTTTTGTGAATTGTATCATCCAAGAATTGTTCATTTATGTAATGTATTGGAGGTTGCCCCCTCGAAGTGGCTCATTTCTAAGGCGTTTACATCTCTTTTCTTCTATTTTTGGAGCTGGTTACACAACACTGTAAGAGGGTTAGGTAGCTTCTAGATTCATCCTTTCTTTGAAAGGTGACATATCCGGTAAATGCCCCTACAGTCTATCTCTGTATTAGAAATAAGAAGTTCTCACATTTTCAGATTTAAAATTTGGAGTATTTGCACTCATTTACATAAATGAAAATGGATACCTTGCACCCTTTTCAAGTACATTCCATTTTCATATCAAATGGTATCAAAAATCGGGTTGAGCATTCCTTATTGTGAAAAAGGTTTTAAAATAGTGTAAGAGATTTACTGTTTTATTGGTTGCAAAATGGTTGCATGTATGAGTTTTCTTGAGTTGGAAGGATAGCTGTTGTTAGCTGGGTCTTGGAAAGGATTGAAGACTATTTTCCGTACCCAATTTACCTCAAAATTTTCTTTGGAAAACAAACTCCAATAGTTTGTGTTTTATGGTTGCTTGAATGAGAAGGGGTCTTTACTGACATTTGGTTAAAAGCTTGTCGTTTGTTTGAAAGCTTTGAAGACTTTTCTTTGGAAGTTCCTTTTGGTTGTTTTGACCATTTACATAATGTAAAATTCTTCTACAAGTGAAGCTTCCTCCTTCACGATATTCTTCAATGATGACATGAAGAATGAGTTCTTTAAGGTGAAGGACATGGTGCAGATTCTCCTTGAGGATCAAAGGGAAAGTGTTCAACTTCGTGCACAATTGCTAGCTATGTAGGAAGAGAAAGAAGCCATTCTTCAAAGACTTCATGATATGGAGTTGCAGCTTCTTCAAGCTCAAGAAGCTTTGTCCAAGAAAATACCTCATCTTCAGGATGTAAATCATGAGGTAAATCATTCTGATTTGTCTTCAGTTTCCTCTATTGAAAAGTGTGTTGGTGATTTTGAAAGGCATACAAGAGGTATTGGGTCCAAATTGATGTTGAAAATGGGCTATCAAGAAGGCAAAGGTTTGGGCAAGCATGCACAAGGCATTGTTGAGCCTATTTGTGTTGTGGAGCATCCCAAGAATATTGGTCTTGGCTATGAGCAGCTTAATGCGAAGCTTTGAGCACATGCATTCAAGAATGTGATGCAAATTTGAAGAGAACATTTCTCCCAAGTTCTCAATTACATCAATGTCATGATGGCAATCTTCCTTACCATTGTTTGAAGCCTTTGTTGCAACAAGAAGATGGTAGACATGCAGCTTATGGCAAGCATGCAAAGCAACATAAGAGGATTTCTTGTACATATTGTGGTCAAATTAACCATCATGTTTCGAGATGCTGGATGAGGAAGAAGGCACACAAGAAGCAGATGAAGAAAAGACTACCTTCAAAGAATGTACATATGATTTGCACTTTTTGCCAAAAGAAGGGACATGTTGTCTCTCATTGTTGGACTTTGCATCCAACTCGTCGTCCCATGCACATGCAGCAAGAGGACACAAATATTGGCGAAGGTGGAATCATGGATTCCATTATTGATGTGGAAATGGAAGTTTCAAATGAGGAAAAGTTGCAGCAGCAAAAGTCGCCATGGAAGTGGCTTGGTGGGAAGTGGATGGACTTCTTGACACAGTAAGACGTACACCTTTTGTACATATGCAAATTTCGGATGTATGCATGTATTTTATGCTGTAATATCTTGTTTGTTTTGAGCCACCTTAGATCATTGATCAAGGCAGCGTTGAACAGTTTCATTCTGTAAATTTCTCGCCAGAAATTTATGTGTGAGTTCAAGAAAGACATTTGTGGACAGTTGTGGACAAGCGCATTCAGGAAGGGAAATGTCGATTTCTTTTCATTTGTGGTTCAATTTCATTTGCTTTTCAAGGCAAAATTTTTGAAGGGCTAAAGAGAAGAGGATTTTTTATTCTCTCATTTGCTATACTACAGTTCAGTTCTTCATTTCAGTAAGCTTTTGGGGACCAAAAGCCTCTCATTTGGGAGGTGTGATCAAGAGCTCAAATCTGAGCTTGAGAAAAATCTCAAAAATGAAAGTGCTCAAATTTCCTTGGAACCTAAGTGACGGGATAGGCCTTGGCGACATGATCCCAACGCCACGAACGGCACTGAAAACCGATACCGTATGAGAAAGATATTCAAGTTTGAAATTTCTCAATTTCAGGTAAAAAAAGTTAGTTTGACTTGGTTTGACCTTGATTAAAAATATATATATATTCCGAGAATATTCCACAAAATATTCCCTATGGACCAGTCGTTTTGTGACAAGTGGCGTTCTACAATTGGCTTTTGAGTTGACTGTGTAATGAATGGAGCAATCCAGAGCTGCCACATGGCAGGCCCGGAGGCTGCCACGTGGCCCCCAATTCACATCTGAAATGGCGTATTAAAAAGTCTGCGTGTTGGTGGTTTGAACCCACGACCTGTGGTTCAACAATGAATTGTTTTACCATTGAGCCATACACTTGGTTCTTATTATGGAAAGCGCAAAAGTTATATTTGAATTTTAAATTGCTTTGGGCAGCCCCCTTGCAATGTGACTCTACAGCTCAGAACCACAGCACTATGCGGCTAGCAGATATATATTAAAACAGTTAACATTTATGTTATGTGGTGTTCACATGTGTTATGGAGGAGTTTAAATGAATTTTAATGTTATGGTTACAATGGTTGGCTCCCAACATATAACGCTGGCGGGATTTGCGGTCACATGATCTATGACATTCATTGCCAACAGAAAATGCTCCGCCAATTTTAGCACCATCCCTCCATTTTAGGCGGAATTCCACTTTTAGCTCCAGTTAACTACAGTTGGCCCACAATTAGTGGGATTTTTGCCTAACATTGGGCAAAATACATTTTGGAGCATATCTTTCACATGGGAGATCCTTTCTAAGTGAATTTTTTATTTTTTTTTGGGTCTCTTTGACCTTCTGGACTCAATGGAGCAGGTATGAAATCTAACAGAGGTCATATTCAGAGGTTTAAGCATCGAAGAAGATGAAGGAGCCATCAGGGCTTGGAAGGAGAAGGTTGTGTATTAGACTGTGTTTCTCTGTTTAAGGTAAATGAATAGGAATTCTTAGCTATTTCATGCCTTTTGAATCTGTTTAGGTGGTTTGAAGAGCCTTTTAAGAACTTTAGAAAGCCGAAAATCTTCATTTAAGTTCTAGAGGCCATTTTCCAAACAGAGTTTGTAGGCAAAACCGGAGCAGCCGGAGGCCGTTTCTGATGAAATGAAACTCTATTTTGACTATTTCAGTCATTCTGGAACCAATGGAAGTGGTTTCTGATCATTTATAGTACTTCTATAGCTCAATAAGTTGATATGAAGTCGTGGGAAGCCCTGGGCAAACTGTGGAGGAGAGCCATTTTTGGGGATGTTGTGCTTAATGTAAGAAATTTATAAGTTGGTATTTGATGTCTGATTATTATTGGATGCAACAGTAGTGGTTTTAGGAGTAGAACCAGAAATCTGAGGGAGTTTGTGCCATTTAGAAGCTCAGAGAAGCTTAGTGCACCAACAGAAGGATGTGTGTCCATGGAAGCCTAAAGTTGTTTTCAGGAATTGGACAGCCATTAAAGGGATTTAAAATGGTATTCTCAGCCCTTTGAATCATTTTTGTATTCATTGTGGTTAAGTGTGGAGCTTATAAAATAATTTAAGTACCTTAATCCCAAAGATTCTAGTCATGTTGACGAAGCTCAAAGGAGATGTAGCCCAAGAGTTGGGGTGAACTCCTATATTATATTGCTGTTGTGTTTTGTTATTCTATGGCTGAATTATGTTGCTGATATACATGTTAAGTTTCAGAAAAAACAAATAAACTTAAAACACATAAATTGAAGAAAATACATACACCTCTTCCAAGCAAAAATTCTGCATAATGTCAAGTTTGAGTAAGGTCATTTTAATTAAGTCTGAGTGTTTACTTCTATTATTTCTTTAGGCAGAGTCTGTAAGAGGGCCAGGTAGCTTCTGGATTCATCCTTTCTTTGAAAGGTGACATATCCGGTAAATGCCCCTACAGTCTATCTCTGTATTAGAAATAAGTTCTCACATTTTTAGATTTAAAATTTGGAGTATTTGCACTCATTTACATAAATGAAAATGGATACCTTGCACCCTTTTCAAGTACATTCCATTTTCAGATCAATAAGAAGCAGGGTATTATTCGTGTCTGGGTTGATTACCGTGATATTAGCAGTTCTTGCCCTAAGGACAATTATCCCACTCCTTTTATTGACCAGATCATCGATGAATGTGCTGGGAGTGAGATATTTTCCCTTATGGACGGGTTTTCTGGGTACAACCAGATTAATATTTCTCTAGACGATCAACACAAGACCGCCTTTATCTGTCCTTGGGGTACTTTTACATATAAGAAGCTCCCTTTCGGTCTCAAAAATGTTGGGGCTACATTTTAACGAGAAATGTCATATGCTTTTCATGATATCAAGCACATTGTTTAGCCTTATCTGGATGACCTTCCGGCTCAATCGATTAAGCGTAAATACCACCCTGATCATCTCCGTCAGATTTTTCTTCGTTGTCGACGATATAACATCTGGCTCAATCTGCATAAGTACGTCTTCTACGTTGACTCCGGTAGACTCTTAGGGTTTATCGTTTCCAAATACAGGATATGTCTTGATCCACTCAAAGTTGAAGCTATCATTAATCTCCCCTCTCCTTCCTCCTTACATCAGTTGTAGAGTCTACAGGGGAAAGCTAACTTCCTATGCTGTTTTATACCTAACTATGCCGAAGTGGCCAAAGGATTTACACGATTACTGAAGCAAGGTGTTCCGTTCCTCTAGGATGATATTGCCCAAAATTCCTTCGATGCACTGAAGACGTTGCTCATCAATGCTCCTCTGTTGCGTCCTCCAAATTATCATCGCGATTACTCCCTCTATTTGGCCACCACATTTAGCACGATTTCCATGGTTTTGGTACAAGACGATGATTATGGTGACGAGCATGTCATTTACTATCTGTCTTGTAACCTTCTCGATACTGAGACACGATATGAACATGTCGAGAAGTTGGCATTGGCTGTTGTCCAAGTTGTTCAACGTTTTCGTCACTATATTCTGTTGCGTACAGTGACTGTGATTTTTTATTGCAACCCTATCACTTATATATAGACTCGTCAATTGTTGGGGGGAAAGTACTCAAAGTGGATTGTCATCCTCCAAGAGTTTGATTTGGAGTTCACTACCACCAAGTCGAAGAAGTTATTAGTCTTCGCTAATTTGATCTGCTCTCTCCCTTCTAATTCTGCTCCGTCTGGTTCCAAGGAACGCATTCCAGACGATACGCTTTTTCTGATTAGCATCCTCGATCCTTGGTATGGTGATATCATCATATATCTTCAGACTTCTACCTTCTGATATAGGTTTGCGAAGGATTCCCGTTGATGCATCTGCCATCAATCCCAACCCTATCGTATAGTCGGAGATATACTCTACCGCATCGGAGTTGATTCCATTCTCCGTCAGCGTTTGACTCTTGAGGAGGCTAAGAAGGCCCTGAATGATTGTCACGGTGGCGCCTGTGGTGGTCACATGTCTGGTTATGCTACTGCACAGAAAATTCTTCGTGTTGGGTATTTCTGGCCCACCATCTTCAAAGACTACATTGTTGCTATCTGTAAGTGCCATGATTTCTAGATCTATCAGCACAAGATGTGCACGTCGCCATCCCATCTTCACCATGTCATTACCATTGGTCCCTTTATGAAGTGGGGCATTGATTTTATGACGTGTAACCCTCACTTGGCCGGGGGGCATGCTTATATCATCGTAGCCGTGGACTACTTCACCAAATGGGTCGAAGAAATGCCTACACTTATGGCTAACAGTAAGACAGCAACACAGTTTCTATTCAATCATGCCATTTCTAAGTTTGGTGTCCCTCAAGCCATTGTTACCGATCATGGTTCCCATTTTCAGCATTATATGGTGGCGGAGTTGACTTCCAAGTTGGGTCTACGTCACGACAACTCAACGCCGTACTACCCTCAGGCCAATGGCCAGGTTGAAGCCGTGAATTAAGTTCTTGTCACTATGCTTCAACGTACGATTGGGATGCACAAATCAAACTGGAATCTCATGTTGTTTTCAGCTCTTTGGGCTTACCGAACCTCAGTGAAGGATGCGACCAGATTCACTCTATTCCAGCTTGTCTATGGTCTGGAAGCTACCCTTCCAAATGAATGTGAAATACCTTCGCTCAAGCTACTTGTTGAATTGTTTCTGAATACTTCTACAGAAGAAGAGCGTCTTCTATATTTAGATAGGCTTGATGAAACTCGCCGCTTTGCTGCTCTAGTCATAGAAGCACAGAGAAAGTGGGTCAAAGCTCATTTTGACCAGTCAGTTTCCCCTCGTTCCTTCATAGAATGAGACCTCATCCTCCTGTGCGACCAAGCTCATGATAAGCTGGGGGCAGGAAAATTTCAACCCATGTGGCATGGGACCTACATAGTTAAGTGTGTTTTGTAGAATGAGGGTTATGAGCTTATTGATTACGAAGGTCATCCTCTAGATCAGCCCAGAAATTGATTGTATCTTAAAAAGTACTATGCATGAGTCATTCGTGCATGTTTCTTTGTACATAGGTTTTTTTTCATTTTTGTACATTTTTGGCTTGGTGTTTTTTGCGAGCATTTTCCTGCTTATTGGATCATTGCTTATTGTGCAGATGTCTATTACCCCTTATGTCGGTTTCACGGATGGTGCTTCCCATAGTACCTGGAACCTGTCTTCAACAGCCTGGGTGATTATGATCCTTCTGGTGAGTTGATATACCTTCAAGGTATCTATCTAGGATGAACTACAAACAATGTCGCTAAATATAATGCTATTATTGAACTATTAATCGAGGCCATTGCCCTTGAAATTCATGCATTGATTGTTAACCTAGACTCATAGCTTGTTGTTCTTCAACTTAATGGGCATTATTCTGTTAGACATCCTCATATCTTAAGGTTGTATTTGTGTGCTCGTTTACTGGAAAGACATTTTGATTACATTACATATCAACATATTCCTAGGCGAATGAATGTGTTAACTGATACAGTAGCTAATATTGTGTTAGATAGACATTTGTGTAATTTGTAAAAATCATCATCACATGAAAATATTCATACAAGAAAATATATATATATATATATATATATATATATATATATATATATATATATATATATATATATATATATATGTCGAGTGTTTGCATCCATGTGCATCATAAGTTCAAAAAATATGTATGTTTCAGTTACATCCTAAGACATCATGTCTCTCAAAAAATATGCGTAAATGAAAACCTAGGTGTTTAGTCAGTGTGAGGCTCATGATAGCACGTCACCGTGGAGCTATAAAAAGGGTCTCTTTCACCTCTAATTACCTCACATTAATATGTCAACCCGAGAGCGTTTTGTCATTACAAAGAGTGACTCAATCCAAGGCTCATTTGTCAGAGTAATGCTAGTAGTACAGTGCTTAATAAATACAAGAGTAAACACCCCTTATTGTTATTAGTGTCCTCTTGCCAACCCCCTTATTGTTATTATTGTACCCTTAAATTATTATTGTTAGGTCGGCTAGGATTACATTGTGGCCCACTAGGATTACATTATGGCCACATGGACTCCTATATATAGAAAGGAGGTTTTGTAAATTATATCATCCAAGAATTGTTCATTTATGTAATGTATTGGAGGTTTCCCCCTGAAGTGGCTTATTTATAAGGCGTTGATATCTCTTTTCTTCTATTTTTGGAGTTGGTTACACAACATTTGGTATCAGAGGTTTGGATTCTAGGGTTTCGCTGCTCCAAACAGGTCATCGTGGCATTTTCGCTATAAATTTTTTTCTACAAAGTTTCAGAAGCTGAAATTTTTAGGGTGCAAAGCCGAAATCCTGAGGAAGCTTGTCTAAAACTTTCAGACCTTGGTTCGCAATATTTGCGGAGATATCATCTGTGGAAGTCAGGTCGTTTTTCAAGCTCCTAAACAGGTCATCGTGGAATTTTCGCTATAAATCTGTTTCTACGAAGGTTCAGAATCTAAAATTCATATGGTGCGAAGCTGAAATCCTGAGGAAATTCGTCAAAAAATTTCAGAGCTTGGTTCGCAATATTTTTGGAGATATGATCTGTGGAAGGTAGTACTTTTTCAGGCTCCTGAATTTCATCTCAAAGAGGTGATCGTGGGAAAAGTTTAATAACTCTCTCTCTGAAGATTGGATTGGAGTGCCGTCAAAAGTGATCACCAGTACACGGCCTGTAGTTTCTTCGCTATCAATTTCAGAGACAAAAAACAAAACAGTGACACGTGGCAAGTCGTACAACTTCGCTCTACTGAACCAGTCCAGAATTAGGTCATTGTGGGAGATTGGACACAACTTTGTCTTGGAGAATCAAAATCAGGTCAGACCTGTGGCATTTGAAAGAAGCTTCAGAGGGCTACTACAGGGCTAAATTTCAGATATCGAAGATTTTCAATTACAGAGATAATTCAATTTCAATATCGATCTCCTAAAAGATAGTAAAAGGTGTGTATTTTTTTTTTCCGAATTGCATAAGTCTTGTTTGAAGAATCAAGTTGAATTGATTCCAAGGGAATCTTTTAGAATAGATATCAATATTAGATTCTAAAATGGCCCCTAAAAAGAATTCAACACCCATTAATCCTTCAGAAGGCTCTACTATGACTCATGAAGATGAAGAATGGCAACATGACATATCAAAATTACAAGAGCAAATTTCGCTCTCGCAAAGAACAACAAAAAAATGAAATGGAAGTTTTGAAGAAAGGCGTGGAAACTAAGATGGATGGTTTGAAGAAAGGTGTGGAAGCTAAGATGATTGGTTTGGAAGCTAAGATGGATGACATGGAAGTGGGCATGGAAGCTAAGATGGATGACATAAAAGACAACATGGAAAACATGAAGAGTGATCTAAAAGCATACATGGAAGGCTTGATGACAAGCTTAAAACCAGAAATGATTCCTAATGGTGGAAATATAGGAGAAGAACCTCTTGATGAGAACAAAATAAATGTTAATCATGATTTCGTAAACTCGAATGTTGGCGGGAAGAACCACCATATTCCAAAAATGGATATGAGGAAGTTTGATGGAAAGGATCCTGTAACATGGATACTACAGATGGAGCAATATTTTGATCTCCATAACGTGCAAAACACACAAAAGTTACGCATTGCAACTTTACATTTAGAACAAAATACATTTGTATGGTATCAATGGCTTTGCTCCCGTAAAAAAATTGTCACTTGGTCAATTTTTACGGAGGAAATGATAGCACATTATGAGGATACAAAGAGCAACACCTTATTTACCCAATTGATAAATCTCAAACAAAAGGGTTTAGTGGGGCGGCACATTGAGGACTTCCAAAAATTGAATATAAGGGTAACTGATCTTACAGAGGAACACAGGATTGATCTCTTCCTAGGCACTTTAAAGGATAACATCCAACATGAAGTTCCCGTTTTGGAACCTGATTCATTGGAGAAGGCATTCGGGTTGGCAAGAAAAGTTGAATGTAAAATTATGGCGACAAGGAAGCCTACCACTCAATTCTATAAAGAAGGAAGTGTTGCTACGCCTAGATTTCCACAACCTACAAGGTTGACACCACAACAATTGGAAGAAAAAGAGCAAAAGGGCTTTGCTATAGTTGTGATAGCAAATACACTAAAGGTCATAAGTGTGCTGAGAAGAAATTATTTTACATAGATTGTGAAGAAGAAGAAGAAAATGAACAAGAAGAGGATCTACACAAGGAACCACCCCTAGAAGAAGAAGAAATGAATCCGACCATATCATGTAATGCGCTGGCAGGAATTACCACTCCTCAAACTCTCAAGATAGAAGGACATATAAAGAAGAAAAGGGTAATAGTGTTGATTGATTCAGGTAGCACCCATAATTTTATTCATTATAAGGTAGCCAAGGAATTAAATTGTTTCCTATACCCGGCACCAGAATGTCAAGTGATGGTTGCAAATGGAGGAACTATAAATTGCTCTGGAAAATGCCATAATATCAAGCTAACCATGGGGGAATATGTATTGATTAGTCCAATGCTTGCCATTCCTATGGGAGGTGTTGATGTTGTACTAGGAGTACAATGGTTACAATCTTTGGGGACGGTAGCTTTTAATTTTCAAGAACTTTTCTTGAAATTTTTTTCAGAAGGAAAGGAAGTCGAATTACGGGGTATTGTGGGGAAGCCAGGAATGATAATAAGCTCTAATGTCATGACAAAGCTTCTAAAGAAAGAACGGCGAGGCGTAATTGCACAATTATGCTCACTAGAAGTTCCAACATCAAAATCATCTATTTCTGCAGATCTCCAACAAGTCTTGGACAATCATTCCAAGGTGTTTGAAACTCCCAAAAGACTCCCACCTATTCGTGATCATGATCATGCTATTCATTTGATTCCAGGAAGTGTTCCTCCAAACATCAGGCCTTATAGATATCCTTACTTCAAAAAGAGCGAAATTGAACGTATGATTGCAGAAATGTTAGAGGCGGGTATAATTCAACCTAGTCAAAGTTCTTTCTCTGCTCCTGTAGTATTGGTACACAAGAAGGATGGATCATGGCGCATGTGTCCGGATTATAGGGAGCTCAATAAGCTCACCATTAAAGATAAATTTCCCATTCTGTGATTGATGAATTATTGGATGAATTACATGGAGCAATTTATTTTACCAAGTTGGATCTTCGTTCAGGATATCATCAAATTAGAATGAAGACTGAAGATATTCCAAAAACGACATTTCGAACTCATGAGGGTCATTATGAATTTTTGGTCATGCCTTTTGGCCTTACCAATGCACCTTCTACATTTCAAGGGTTGATGAATTCCATTTTCAAACCCTTCCTTAGAAAATTTGTGCTAATATTTTTTGATGATATACTAATCTACAACAGGTCTTGGAAGGATCATGTTGAACATGTTGACAGGGTGCTCAAACTATTGCGGGAGAAACAATTATATGCAAAAAAATCCAAATGTTTCTTTGGAGTACAAGAGGTGGAATATCTGGGTCATATTGTATCTCACGAGGGTGTTAAAGTGGACCTAACAAAATTAAAGCCATTAAGGAATGGAAAGTTCCCACAACCATAAAGCAGTTGCGAGGATTTCTCGGGTTAACAGGGTATTATCGCAAGTTTGTTAAGAATTATGGGAGAATAGCAGCACCTCTAACAACATTATTGAAGAAAGATGCATTTCATGGACTCCTGAAGCAACTAAGGCCTTTGAACATCTTAAAGAGGCAATGTGCCTAGCACCGGTCTTAGCTACGCCAGACTTCACAAAAACCTTTATTGTGGAATGTGATGCCTCAGGAAATGGAATTGGTGCAGTTTTAATGCAGGAAGGAAGACCCATTGCTTTGAAAGTCGTCCAATCAAAGGAAAGTATTTACAGAAACCTATTTATGAGAAGGAAATGTTAGCAATACTACATGCACTAAAGAAATGGCGAACTTACCTAATGGGAAGACACTTCAAGGTAAAAACTGATCATGATAGTCTTAAACACTTTTGGAACAAAGACTATCTTCAGAAGAGCAGCAAAAATGGGTCACAAAGATGTTGGGTTATGACTTTGAAATAATCTACAAAAAAGGAAAGCTTAATGTTGTTGGAGATGCACTCTCAAGAAAGAATGAAGAGGTGGAAGCATTGCTTTGTGCCATTTCTATTATCCAACCAGATTGGATAACTGAAGCAAGAGATGAATGGAAGAAGGACAAAGATGTATGGATACTCATTCAAAGTTGCAGCAAGATCCTTTTACAGAAACCTATTTATGAGAAGGAAATGTTAGCAATACTACATGCACTAAAGAAATGGCGAACTTACCTAATGGGAAGACACTTCAAGGTAAAATCTGATCATGATAGTCTTAAACACTTTTTGGAACAAAGACTATCGTCGGAAGAACAACAAAAATGGGTCACAAAGATGTTGGGTTATGACTTTGAAATAATCTACAAAAAAGGAAAGCTGAATGTTGTTGCAGATGCACTCTCAAGAAAGAATGAAGAGGTGAAAGCATTGCTTTGTGCCATTTCTATTATCCAACCAGATTGGATAACTGAAGCAAGAGATGAATGGAAGAAGGATAAAGATGTATGGATACTCATTCAAAAGTTGCGGCAAGATCCTAGTACATCTGATACATTTAGTTGGAAAAATGATTCCTTATGGTACAAAGATCGCTTATATCTTTGTAAGAATTCCCAACTAAAACAAAAGATTCTTCTGGAATTGCACACTTCTCCTTTAGGAGGACACTCAGGATTTTTAAAACTTACCACAGGGTGAAGAAAGAATTTTTTTGGGATGGCCTTAAATCTGATATTTAAAAGTTTGTGGCGGAATGTTTGGTTTGCCAGCAGAATAAAGTGGAAACAATTAAGACCCCGGGACTTCTACAACCTTTATCCATTCCAAGTCAACGTTGGGAGGAGATTTCAATGGATTTTATCATGGGTTTACCTAAGTCCGAAGGAAAGAGTGTCATCATGGTGGTAGTTGATAGACTTACCAAGTATGCACACTTTTGTGCATTATCTCATCCATTTAAAGCAAGTACAGTTGCTACTACATTTATGGACAGAATTCAAAGCTACATGGAAGCCCAAGGGTTATTGTGAGCGACAGAGATCCCATTTTTACTGGAAATTTTTGGACGGAGTTATTTTCTTGTTTGGGTACTCAATTAGCTCATAGCTCATCTTATCATCCTCAATCTGATGGTCAAATAGAGATAGTAAATAAATGTTTGGAAGGATATCTTCATTGTTTTGTATCTGATAAACAAACACAATGGGTCAAGTGGTTACCTCTTGCTGAATGGTGGTATAACACTTCCTTCCATACTGCAGCAAAAATGACCCCATTTATGGCACTTTATGGATATCATCCACCATCCATCACATCATCTTTAAGGAAAATTCGAAGGTTCAAGCAGTGGAAGATCACATCGAGCATCAGCAAGAAGTTCTCCAACTCTTAAAGGATAACCTGAATCTGGCACAAAATCGAATGAAACAACAGGCGGATCAACATCGTAGCGAGAGAAGTTTTGATGTAGGAGATTGGGTATTTTTACGGCTACAACCATACAAACAAATGTCCCTCAAGCAAGCAAAGAAGGATAATAAATTATCGCGAAAGTACTATGGTCCTTACAAGGTGTTGCAAAAGATTGGTACTATGGCATACAAATTGGAGCTTCCTGCTTCTTCGCGAGTACATCCAGTTTTCCATGTTTCATGCTTAAAGAAGGTTATAGGTGAAAATCTTCAAGTTCAAACAATATTGCCGAACTTGATGAGGAAGGAAAAATCATATTGGAACCAGAAGCGGTCATGGAAACAAGAACTCGACAACTACGGAATCGATCAATTTCGGAGTATCTCATCAAGTGGAAGAACTTACCCACTGAAGATTCTACATGGGAGGATGAGAATTTTATACAGAAGCACCCAAAGCTACTCAAGCATTGAGGACAACACTTTTTTGAAGGAGAGGGGCATGTTGGGTCCCTATATTACTAGTATAGTCCCTTATTTTTGTTAGTGTAACCCCCTTATTGTTATTATTGTACCCCTGTAACCCCCATATTGTTATTATTGTGCCCTTAAATTATTATTGTTAGGTCGGCTAGAATTACATTGTGGCCCACTAGGATTACATTATGGCCCCATGGACTCCTATATATAGAAAGGAGGTTTTGTGAATTGTATCATCCAAGAATTGTTCATTTATGTAATGTATTGGAGGTTGCCCCCTCGAAGTGGCTCATTTCTAAGGCGTTTATATCTCTTTTCTTCTCTTTTTGAGTTGGTTACACAACAAA